>MNCI01000952.1:312382-368523 GCA_015680685.1 Gnetum montanum
TGGTTAGAGAAGGCTTATGGCAGAGATAAAGCTTTTGGTGAGCTGACAATGGAAGAGCGGGTTTATTTCAAAATCAGAACCTATCACCTCTTCCCCACAAAAGGTTTGAAAAGAATATCAACGTATGTGGCAAGAGGATGTGCAGTGTTGATGGGAAAGGTTAATGCTAACCTTCCCCATCTATATTTGACGGAGATCCTAAGGCAATTCGAAGAACGGAAGTCAAGAAAGATGGCGTTGCCTTTTCCCTGCCTTATCAAGAAACTGTGCCAACGGGCTAGTATTCGAGGATACACAAATGATGTCCTCCGAAAAGCCCAGAATGCTTCTTATGCTGAGTTATTAAAGGCTCCAGCTTCAAGAAAGAGCATTGGCGAAGAGCTGGGACCAGATGAAGAAGAAGAACAAATGACTGGATCACCTGCAACTTAACTTGCGGGACCCAGTCAACCTCCAGCCACAAGTCCTAGCCAACAACAAGAAGCAGGACCCAGCACAAGCCAGGATCAGTCACCGCCGCAAGACTACAGACCATCGATGAGCCATCTTAGGGCCATTGCCGAGACGAATAGTTGGGGAAGTTGTGATGACGCAAACCTCTTCCACGTCATCGATGATGTCGACTAACCTACTATTTCAGTAGATCGCACACAGGGTGAGTTATCAATGCAAACAGGAGGAGGGGAAAGCAGATGGTCACAACAGATCTCTGGAAACGCCGCATCTTTTCAAGTGCAGTTAGAGACTGGTGAAGGGCCCACTGTGGTGGTCATGCAACACTAGGATGCCGTGGGAGCTGCTGAAGTGGTCGCTAACCACATCAAAAAGTCCTTTAACATGCCTGTTGTACCACCGGCAGATCTTTCAGGAGCACAGGATGCTCAAACTATTGCCAAAACCTCAATGACTCCTGTGGAACATGAGAATGCATTGGACAGATTGCTTCAAACAGGACAAGTTTTGACGTCTCTGTTTGACATCCCCCAGGATGTAACAACAATTCAATCAAACCTCATTTCCACAAAGGGGAAGCTGGTCATATTCGAAGTAAGGGGCGAGCATGTTGAAGCTGAAGTGCAGAAACTACAAGAGTAGCTCGTAACCTTACAAGCAGCACAGCGGGATCCTTTGCAATTTATTCCCGCAGAGTAGCTAGAAAGTTTCAGAACTAAGCAATTAACAAAGTTAATTGCAGAAAATAAAAAGGTGGTAGAAGAAAAGGAGACAGCCACTCGGGATGCCTCCGTAGCAAAGGCGCAAATACATGCGTATCTTAAGGCACTTAGGGCCTTGGAAGAAGAGAATAAGCAGTTGGTTGCGGATAACCTCCAGTTGACCTCTGTGAAGAAACAAAAGAATGTTCTCAATGAACACTTTCATCAGTTGCGAGAACAGTACATTCGAGTCAACCGGGATGTAAGCCGTTTAGCTAGAGAGAACCGAACCCTCTCAATGGAGGAGGTACGTGCTATTCGATAGAAATCAACAATTGAGATAAACGTGTGGCAGAATGAGGCTAAACGACACGAGAAGCTAAAGGAGCATTTCCATGATCAAGTGGGGATGTACAAACAAATCCTAGAGAAGGAGATCCATATGGCCAAGGCTCAAATCAACAACATCAGTGCCCAACACACTGATTGGGGGGCCATATTGGACACTTATGCCTTCGCCCACCAAGCAAAAATTAAGAACCGGGACCTGCAGATCCAAGACTTGATTGAATACATGGAGTTGGCAAACCTTCGATATGCCAACCTAGCCATGTTAAGAGCAGGGCACCCAAGGTCAGAGCTCGAGCAGTAGGTAGCTTCCACCCACATCAAATATGAAGTAGAATTTGCAGAGCACAAGAAGTTGGTTGAAAAACTAGATGTTGCAAATTTTGAACTCGAGGTGGTAAAAGAAAGCTACCAAGGACAAAAAGATGTTGCAACTGACTTGGCTCGACAGCTAACAGAGCTTCACGAATACAAAGACAAAGCCAGAGCCTATGAAGAGGAACGATAGGTGTTCGTGACATAGTATGTTAAGGCTAATTAGATGTTTCTGCAACTGCCCTGTCCATGGGAAGTGCCGACTCCATCAAACATTGGAGCATCAGCATGGATGGCACAAGACCCTCGAACCGAAGAGGAGAAGCTCCAGGCTATTCTTCAGCGTCATCAACCTTCAAAGCTTGGAGCACGTGACAAAGGGAAAGCACCCATGGAGGAGCCACCACCACTAGGAACTACATGAGTTCCACATTTTTGTAGTTGTAGTATGTTTTTCTTTGTGTTGTGTCTTCCCACACTGCGGCATTAGTCCATTTCTTTTTTCAGTTAATAATCCCATACCTATCCACTGTGTAATCAATGAATCTTGTTCTCCTTGTAACTCGAGGATGATTTTTTATTCAGTCATGGGGGTATGGTGAGACACGATTCGCATAGGCCACGATATCGCTTACGTGATATCGCGTCCACCGCGATATCGCATCCCCCGCGATATCGCGTACGCGATATTGCATCTTCCCTACGATATCGCATACTATCTATAAATAAGACGCGGCTCTCCCTTGTTCAGGATCCCAGTTTTAGAGTAGCGAAGCTCTGGCAGTTTGATCCCTCCAGAGTTAGATTTTTTTCCCGTGTCTGCCCACAGTGTGGTGAATGTAATTGTACGGTGTCTTTATTCGAGTGTGTCGTACTTGGACATGCACATGACTGGCAATAAAGATTGAGATTACTTCATCATTGCAGCATTCACTTTGTTATTTATTTATTTGTTATTTATTTAATTTTATTTACTGTTTTCTCTCTCTCACCCTTAAACTCCTAGAACGCGGAACGAGTACAACTTGATTACGAGCATTTAAGTGTGACTGCTTGGTAGCCCAGTGGTGTAGCTAGGATCTACGCTTGGTAGTCCCAGTGGTAGTCGTGCACGAGGTCCAAGATGTGTACGGTTGATCAAGGAATCGATTTCTCATCGCACTTAGGCTAGATTAGATTTTCTAACCCTTTTCCTCCTAGCTTAGATTAGTTAGTATTACTTTCCACTACCTTCAAGAGTAGCATTAGGTTAGAACACATCATACACCTCATCTAAACTAAACCATACGTGACATATGCAATACTAGTCTAGGTGGGAAGATAGTGAACTGCGACCTAAGGATAACTGTCTAGGTGCCGCAACTAGTACATCTGCGGAGTTCGACCAGATCACATGTGTGAAGCTTGTTTCGTATGGTTGAGTGTAGGGGTACCTCGCCACTCATCATGCAGTGTATGCACATTAGGGATGCACCATCGAGCCAAGCCATTCGCACACACCTTATCAAGTGTCCATTAATTTCCATTAAGTGCTTGGCCTTGTGAAAAAACTACAGTTTCTTCCAATGATCCCACTCTTTTGGTAATTCTTGTGTTGAGAGATAGGTGAGGATGTCACTGAACCAAGTTGATCCTGTAGGCATCTTCTTATCGATTGCTCCAACGAAGAGGAGTTCATCTGAAAATTGATCGGAGAGTGGCTTCTCCTCCTCTATGTTGTCCCATCATAACTGAGATAAGTGGTCAGCAACCACATTCTTAGTTCCCTTCCTGTCTACCATAGTAAGGTCAAATTCTTGAAGGATCACAAGCCATCGTATGATACGGGGGCTCACTGTTGGTTTGTTCATCAGGAACCGAATGGCATTGTGGTCATTATGTACAAACACCTTGTACTCAAGCACATAGTGTCAGAATTTGTCCAAGGTGAACACCACTGCCATTAATTCCTTTTCGGTGGTGGTGTAGTTGAGCTGAGTGCCCACAATGCTTCAGCTTGCATAATGGATATAATATGGACATCTCTGGTCATCCAACTATGTAAGCATGGCTACCAATGCATAATTAGATGCATTCTTCATGATATGAAAAGGTATGGACCAGTCGGGTGCCCATAGAATTAGAGTTTCTACGAGTTTTTGTTTGAGTGTTTCGAATGCGGATTCGCATTCCCTAGTCCAAAAAAATGGAGGGCTTGGCGATCTTCGAGAAATTCTTGATGAAGTGTTAGTAATAACTAGTGTGGCCAAGGAATGACCAAACATCTTTTATAGTACTTAATTGATTGGTGATTCCTTGGATGATTTTGATTTTCTCAAGATCTACACCAATCCCTACTTGTGAAATGCGGTGTCCTAAAACAATGCCCTCTTGGACCATCAAGCGACTCTTTTGCCAGTTGAGCTATAAATTTTTTTTTACACATCTTTTTTAAACTTGGTCAAGGTGGTCCAAGGCTTGTTCAAGTGTTGTTCCATAGGTAGAAAAGTCATCCATGAAGACTTCTACCCCATTGCCAGTATGTTGCTAAAAGATGCTAAGGACAAGGCGTTGGAAGGTTGCAGGTGCATTGCATAGGCCAAAGGGCATCTTCTTATATGCAAAAGTCCCCCAGGGACTTGTAAATGTTGTCTTGGCCTAATCTTCAAGTGCAATTTGGATTTGGTTATAGCCACTATAACCATCTAAAAAGCTATAGTAACAATGCTCTACAATAGTATCCAACACTTGATCCACAAACGGAAGTGAAAAGTGATCCTTGAAGGTCACCATGTTTAGTAGTCAGAAATCTATACAGACCCTCCACTTGCCACCCTTCTTTGGCACAATAATGAGTGGGCTGACCCATTCACTATCTGCAATAGAATAGATGAACCCTACTTTCAACAATTGTTCAATTTCATCCTTGATAACTTGCTTGAGTTTGGGGTTCAACCATCTTTGTATTTGTCTTCATGGTTTCATGGAGGAGTAAATATAGATCTAATGTTGGCATACCCTCGGGTCAACTCCCATCAATTCATGATATGACCATGTAAAAGCAGCTATCCATTTGTTTACAATTTTCAGCAACTTCCTCTTTTGCTCAAGAGCAAGAGTGGCATTAATGATTATCAGCTTTCCATTTTGTAAGAATGCATATTCTAGATTGGCCAATAATGTTTTTAGTTCTAGGGGCTCCTATTGAAAGCTTTCAAGGATCTATAGCTTTCCCCAATTATCACTATCATCAACAACGGAGACTTGTTGATGAACCTTTTCCAATTCATCCATGCTTTTCATATAGGCACATACAAGGCCCTCAGATGACTCCATGCATAAAGTGCTACTATCAAAGTCAGCGGTCAGCCACTGGGTGCCTTCTTGATTCATAGCTGCTGCATATAGGCATTTTTGAACTTAGGATTCTTCGACACACCAACTGCATGCTTGAATAGATGTCCGCTTAGCGGACCAAAGTCGCTGCACATAGTTGCACCCTAAGTCACTGTACGCGATGCATGGAACGTGCTTCTTCTTGATCTTCCCAAAAGGATTTTCTTTTAAAATTTCAAGAGAAAGATCTCGGAGTCCCAATCGTGCGTCCACCGTGCTAAGCCAAGCTCTCCCCATTATGATTGGGAAATTCCCCTTGCAATTGTCAACCCGGATGACCAGGAAGTCAGCAGGATAGGACCACCCACAAATGGTGGTCACAATATCTTCTACTAATCCCAAGGGTATGGTTATGGATTAGTTTACCAACTCAAGCCAGATATTGTTTTTCTTCATCGGGGGTAGGTTCCAAGTCTTGTACATATCGTGTGAAATCAAATTAACACCTGACCTCGAATCCAAGAGAGCTTTGCATGACTCGTTTCCTGCCACTTGCAGGTATATGAGGGGACTCCCCAAATCAGTCAATTTCCAAGGGATATAACCTACCTTTATCTAGTTTGTCACAATGTGTGTGAGCATGACAGTTTGTACTATGGAGGTTGTTTGGTTGGAAGGTTGCTCGAAGGGTTGAATGGTGGAGGCAATTGAAAATTCAGAGGCACTGGACACAGGTGAATGTGAGGGTATGTTTGCATTATTGGGTTGAAAGAAAGGGTATTTCCATGGCTTTGATTTCAATCCACCTAGATGAGAAGCCAACTGTAAGTTGACAACCCTCATGGGATTACTTTGCTATGGTTGTGGTGGTATCTCTCCTTGCATAGGTGGAGCAGGAGATAGCTAAGTGGGGGGTTGATGAGTAGGGATGGAAAGAGAAGATGACAGAGGATAGTATAGATGTGGGTTCTTCCCTCTAGGTGATGGAGACTATGTTCAAAAATATTCTGGGGGGTGGTAATGAGTTTGAAATGTCGCGTGGCTTGAAGAGTCCCATAGGGAGATGGGTTGTTGAATGTAGTACTCGTAAGGATCTAACTATCAGTAAGGGTACTTCTGCCTTGGAGATGACATCCCCCACGATTGTGGATGTTGCCATTGCTGATAATACTCATAGGGTTGTAGTGGCATGCCACTTGGATAATATCCTTGTTGTTGATGGAATAGCCTAGGATTGCCTTGTGGATAAGGTAATCTTCGGGTGTTTACCTTTTTGCCAAACGAGGATTCAGCGCATACACCCTAGACTCTTGTAGATATGACACCACTAGGCAACACCCCTTAGGATGTTTGTACTAGCATATGTCACATCCATCATCCTCCTTTGTGTCAGAGTCTGCAACCCGTTCTGCCGTAGCAACTTTACCCTTACCCTTATGGTAGCCATGTTCAGCTTCTCCTCTTCTTTGTTGATCTCACTCATTACTTTGCTCTTTGGATTCCTTTGTGATTTTTAGGACACTTTGGAACCTTTCATCTAGAGAATCCCACATCTTGTCAACCTTGGCCGAAATTTCAAAGGCAAATTTTTGTATGGGCAAGGTTTTACAATTCACCGCTGCATCCAGTGGTGATTCTTCCTCCTCTTCACAAAATTAGACTTCCTTCTTTTGGATGGAAGGGTCCTGATTATACTCTTCTGCACTCTCTTTTTTCCTTAATTCCCCCTCTTCTTTAGCCACCTGCTCAATTAGGTGCTGCAGCTGATGGGCCCTCAATTTAGATAGCTGTTCCTAAGTGTAAATGCCTAGGGTCTTTCTTGTTTCAAAGTGAATCCCATCTATGATTGGCGGAGTTGTTCCCACTAAGAGTAGCCATGACTAGGGCATCGGTGTAACAATGAGTAATATTTGCCCATGGCTGCATCCAAGGGTTCATGACCACCCTGTTTCCACCCTTGGATCTGTCATCTCAGATTAGCCACTTTGGAGTCGGTTTGGTACTTATCATTAAGAATTTCCAGCATTGTACTCCATCTCCTGATTGATTTCGGCTCCAAAGACTGGTACCAGCTTTCTACTTCCTTGATGAGTGTTCGAGGGAATAGCTTGAGTTTTTACCAATCATTGTCTATGTTTTGCAGGGTGCAAGCATCATGGAATGCTTGCAAGTAAGTCTGTGGATCACAGTTGTATCCCCATTCAAATTTGGGGATATTGTTCATGTTAAGGCGCTTGATCCAACTATCCTTTAAGTGCCTACTGGGTATTTAAACAACCTTGACTATGTTAAGCATGCTTTGAGTAGCCAGTAGTGGTTCATCCAAGTCATAGTCCTGTTGTTGGCCACGATGTCTGTGACGATTTCGGCTGCCTCTCCTTTCTTGACAGTGAGACTCGTGTGATTGGTCATGCTTTTCCTCACGTTGTCCCCATTTGTCCTTGCGATCACATCAGTCTTTTCGATCATCATCACCCTGATCCTTCCTACTACGGTTGCAATCAGAGTCAGAACTTAGTGAAGACAAGGTGGAACGAGAAGATGGAGAAGAGGGAGGAGAACTGCCACCACCTTAGTGTCGATCTCCTCCTTTACTCTAATGACAACCCCTATCTTCATGTTCATCTTTCCCTTTGCCACGATCTTTCTTGTATGATCCCCCATCATCTTGGTGCTCCTGGTCACTTGATTGTTTACTTTGGATGAGGGACTAGGTGATCTGATGCATCGGAGGAGGTTCAGCTGAATGGGAATCATGAAAAATAGGTTTCTCATCATCATGCGGGTCCTACAAGAACAAAGGGTTACTGAACTGTTTCCCCTTTAAGTGTTCATGGCATTCCGCCTATTGCCGGTCCTGCGCTTGTTGTGCCTCAGTCAAATGGCAATCTTGGTAGTCATGATCCTCCATTATGTATTCCACACCGCAGTCCTGAATGCCCAATCTAGTAAGATCTTGAAGTAGCATTCCAGGAACCGATTGATCAGGAGGTAATATGATGTTACCCTCCATGTCCCGCCATCATAGGTGCTCATCCTGATGTAGGATAAAGGTGAAATTGGGGATATACTCATCTAGATGTGTGTATACCACCCGACACTCCTACAGCACTGGTGGGTTGGATCCATCTTGCTTGTGAGAAGAAGACATTGTGGATGTTAGGTTGACAACTAAACTGGTGTGCCTTATTTTTTTACTAAAATCACCTAGCGTGCGTAGATTTCACTATCCTGGGTCTGTTCCAACAAAGTGAATGATGATCTTGCTAAGACTAGATAGCGCATGTAAGACTAATAGTCCCCGGTAACAACGCCAATGATGAGCAATGAGGTACCCTATGCCCAACCATATGAATCATGGGCATTCACGTGCGACTCGGTCAAATTCTGCAGACTACAAGCACTTGCATACGCCAAACTCTAGCCAGCAAAACCTTAGTTAGAACAGTGGTTGTCTTCCCAACCTCACTGGTGATATTCTAAGGCTATGGTTAAGTGAGATTGAGGCAAATGATTTTTATTAGTTTTCTCTTTTATCTTTAAAAGGTCTAATACTTTAATTGTGGAAAATGGAAAGTTGTGTAAATTACAATTGTTCTAATCTATCGTTTAACTCTCCCTAGCATAAGCAACCGATCCCATCTTTCATGCACATCTTAAGCATACCCTAACCACTGTCTGGTTACTAGACGTTAAGCATCATTGGGTTACCAAGTGTTTGAAATATGTTCGAGACGGTCGTGCCTATGGTTCTCATCAAATATGAAAGGACAATAACAGTAAAGTGATAACAATAAAAGCTTCTGAAATTATTAAAGCGTTGAAATATTAAACTATTAAAATGCTTAAGTGATTAAATCCAAATGCTGCAAGGAATATTCAAAAGCTCGTCTTTATTGCCGATCATGCCAATGGGCTCAGGTACATTAGCGCTTGAATAAAGAGCCGTACACCTTTCTCACACTTGTTGCGGGCACTTAAGAAAATATTCTAACTCTTACGAAAACAAACTACAAGAGTTTGGCTACAACTACTCAAAAAGATGCCATAAATGCTACGGGTGCACGCATATTTATAACAAGAGATAGACTCTGCATTAACGGGATCACATTAATGCATGGACAGATATGTCGACGGGGTCACGTCAATGCGACCACCTCAATGAGGCTTTGTTAACGCGGCCCAGTCGACATATCAACTAAACACTTCATCATACTTCTATTCAATTTCTTATATCTTTATTGATTTCAATATCTAATTAAAGAGTTTATTTTAGGTGGACTTTTTAGCCTTGAATTATTGCTCCTATTCACAACTATTTATGCTTTTATTGAAATTACATTCCATATAACCTCTTTTTTTAATTCTAGGAATTTTTAAGTCTTATGATTCTAGAGCATGTCTCCACTTTTGCAGTATAGAAAGTAAAAAGGGATCATAGGTAGCTAAATTATTTGTAGTGAGGGACCTTTTGGGCTTGAAATGTTGCTTCCATTTTACCATTATTTATAATTTTAGTGAAATTACATTCCATATAACCTATCTTACATATACTAATTTTTAAGTCTCTTGATTATGGAGCATGTCTCCACCTTTGCAATATAAAAGTAATATCAAATAAAAAAGGCATACACTAAAAAAATTTTGTATTTCCTTTATTAATTTATCCCATAGAAAATGTACAATTACATTATTAATAATATATTAAGTTGACTATACTTACCTTTGACAAAGCTTGGTCAAATAGTGACAGCGTGAGGTAGCATAACTACTAGACCACGGACCAAGATCTTAGAATACTCCCATCCTTTTCGACTATGTTCAACCCAAAATATTATATCTAGAGAGGATAAATAATGCTATTATAAGTATCTCATGCACCTCACACATAGGGTAAAAATGAGCATTTATATGCTTACACTACTGGGAAGTATTTTGGCTAGTGTGTTATTACTAGATTTTGAAACCAATACATTCAAATGCAGAAGCAAACTGAAGAAAAATTCGACTTTACGTTTAGGCACTCATTTTCTTGCTAGGGCTGATCACCTGAAGACGCGTGGCAATGATGAGCTTTTGAACGCAAAAAAGAATGGCGCATCATGTAAAGGTCTTCACCGCGCGCATGGGCTTTCCGAGGGAGCGAACAATCCACGGAAACGTCCATTTATAATTCTTATTCGCAGGATCAAGCTTTGGGACGAAATCTGTTAGCAAGCGTTTTCCCAGTCACCACTCCTAATGCAGCAAGAAATAAAGATATAGGGGCTTCTGTTAGTTGTTTGATGTTAGCGCGCCTGCTTCCCGCTATTCTGCTTCCATTGGAGTTACCTGTTGAATTGGATACGCATGGCCACTAGCTTGTATTCACGTCACCTCCCATGTGAAAACTTCATGTATTGCATTTGCTTGCCTGAAGTGTCTGGGCATTTCAGGCTGCCCATCTCAAATTGGCACACTTCCAGGAAGTTTTCACCGACTCCTTGGCCATGTCTGCTGCCTGTGATAACCAATCAATCCTTTCTTGTCGCAAAAATGTGCTCAAAAAGGGGGCAGAAACCGTCTAAAAAGTTCCGTCGCAAGTCCGGAACAGAAGCAGAGTTTGAGGAAATTAACGCGGCTGTGCAGTCGGCTCCTTACGAGGGAAAACAGAAAAGCAAAAGGGCCGTTAGTCCTACTCCCCTGGAAAGGGAAGCGGAGGCCCTTGTCATTTCTCCGAAGGTCTCACTTAGAGACAGAGCAGATGCCATGAATGCTCTACTGGACTTGCTAGAGCAGAAAGGCATTTCCACAGCCTACGCATTCGAATTCATCAGATACTCAGGACATCTCATTAATGATTTAATTACAGAGGCTAAGGTCACTATTGCTAATGATCATGCATCTGACCAGCTCAACGACATCGGTAGTTTTTAAAATTTTTTTCCCTTTCTACGATGTTTCGGAGGTTTAATTTTTAGGGTTAGGATTTAGATTGAACGATTGCTCTGTTTGCATTGACCAGGTAACATCAATGTTGAAGTGAAGCAGAACGAAAGTCTTGTTGATGGGCATGAGATTTTTCTCAAATTTGGAAGGAAGACAGGTACTGGCCTGGAGGATAGTGAACTTAAAAACAGAGTCTATGCTTGTGCAGAGAAACGGGGTCTTGCTAGATTTGTGGCCTATTTCCAGATTCTTAACATGAAGGCATCTGATATACCGAAGGTGATTCCCTTTGTTGGAAAAACTATCGATGCAGTCATGGCCAAGGTTGAATTCTTGAGGAGCGTTGGAGTCAGGTCACATCATCTTCCATCGGTTCTTGCCAGTTGGCCCGAGCTATTGTGCCTTGAAATTCATAATATGGCATCAGTGGTTGAATACCTTCAAAGCACGGGACTCTCAAGGAAGGAGATATTGGCCATTTTTGTTAGACATCCTGACGTTTTAGGTCAGAATGTGGAGCTGGCACTCAAGAGAACCGTGCAGTTTCTTCAACACATTGGCTCATCTTCCACAGATATAAGAAAACTTTTAATTCGCCACCCAGTTTTGCTTTTGCAAGATGTTGACAAGAAGCTTAGGTTGCTGGTAGACTATTTAGAAAGTGCTGGAATACAGAGGAAGCATATTGGGCCTCTGTTAGTTCGACGGAAATTTTTAATTGACAGTGAGATGGAGAAAGATATATTACCGGTTATAGAGTATCTCAAGAGTCTTAATGCCACTGCTGATGATATAGACAAAATAGTAACATCGTTTCCTTCACTTCTTCGCTATGACCTTGAAAAGGTGCAGTATTTCTCAGTCCTCGCATGCTTATTTGAGTACTCTATCTATATAAATGTGCTTTCTGTATCTATATTAGATTATTGCTGGACCATCGTTCTAACTTTTTGCTATGACACACACAAAGTGACACATTGTGGCTGGTTTAACGGTTTCCATGGTGTCTTTCACTTTTTATAGTTAAACATGAACATTTTAATGCTTAAGTGAAATTTTTATTTATTACCATCATTCATGATTCTCTTGAGACCCTTGAATACCAAATTAAGGCTCCGATTGCAGTGCATGTTAAAATTTCCATCCATTGTATGACATCGAGGTGTAGCTCGTGTAATGGGCCTTGAAACGGAAATTGGGGTTTTGTAATTGCATCTTTCACGTGTAAAGAGAATCTTCTTCATCTATTGAGCAGACCCATAGGAATTAAACCTGTGAACCAGAATGGAAGTCAGAAGTCTTATTTACATGCAACTAAGACAAAGAAAAGTTGATATAGAAAACATAATTAGAAGGGTTAACCTCTGCAAGGATCTCCAAGGATTTTACGTAACTTTCTTGGTTCCTACGTTTTTGTTAAAGATAGTTATATTATATTTCAATTCATCTAGGTTCCTGTGTTTTTCATCTGAAGAAGTTGCTATGTTCTGTTCCAGTTTATCTTCCCTTTGTTATGCTTTAAAAACATTGTCAATTGATGGACGCTATTATTATTCAGTTACTTCTCTATGTTGCCCTCAGTTTGTTTGCCAGTCATGACATGATATAAAACCAGAGGACTATTAGCTGCATTTCTTTTTCTCAGATGTCTTAATTTTTCCAGAGGTCCTAGATAATGTATCGTCGTCACCAGCACCAACACCAGCATCATTATCATCTCATCCTCATATCATTTATTTGGGATTTTGTCTTTACGAGGTCTCTTTCTGTACTCTTGTTTCTATTTCATCCCTTATCTACCTCATTTTTTATTTCCTTTTATGTGAATTAAAAAACTATTTCATGTAGGAACCATCTTTGATCTAGGTCAAACTTGACCAGACCATCTTAATTCACTCTCGTTCATCTTCCCTTCTGTAGGCACAATCTGTAAACCTCCATTTGAATTCACCGATACAAACAACTGAATTTTTTAATGGAGGTAATTTCTGAACAGGGAAGATAATATTTTATTACTTGTAAAATTTTAAAATTGGAGTACATCTAGGAAGAACGAAGGAACTAGATCAATTTCCTGTAGATCCAAAGAGAAATACTCCAGCTTCAGATTTAATTTCATGTGTTTTCTAATTCCAAGAGTGAACTTTGACCCAATGGTTACAGTATTCTGCTAATAATCATCAACTTCGAGTCCACACTTGCAGGTGGTATGGTAAAAGCTATACGTCAAGGTTAGTGTCAAATAGACGGCAGGCATAGAAAGAATGTTCAAATCACCCACCTACTTTAATGGTTCATCTCAGTTCAATGAAATAAAGGAAATATGACAACTATAAAGATATTCGTTTTGAAATCTATTATTTCTTGTCCACAACTCAATTGTTTTTTCTTCTTGATGTTTTTGAAGTGCCCATATGTTTTAGGTGCCAAATGATGCATGAAAATAATATGTTTTAGGTTTCTTTTGATTTCTAATCGCTATGTTTTGAGCACTAAACATGTATGAGCTGTTTAAAGGTAGTGGACTCACCTGATGATCGTGAGAGTGGTTCAACAATGTACTTATTTCACTCTCAAGAAGTCCAAACAAATACTCCTACGGGGATAACATTATTTCTAAGGGCTACCTTTTCATGGTTCAACCCTTATTAAATGCATTGATACATGGCTCAAGTGAATCTCTTGGGATGAAGGTTTTGCCCAGTTCACCTGCAACAAAGTAGGTTTCCCTCACAGAGTTGAGGTGATGTACTCTCAAGGAAGAACTGCTTATAAATGTTTGGTTTTATGGTCAAGGACTCTCAAAGCCAAATGTTCACATTTTTGAAGTTCACTGAAATCTTCTCCTATCAAATCACAGTTTTAAAACTTATTTGATCAAACTCTGTCAGGATCAATAATCACATTAAGAGGCAGAAACAAAACCTCTCAAAGGCTAATTTTATATTTTGGTATTTTCTCTTCTTTCTGTTTTGGTATGTGCTTCAGACCAAAGATTTATTATCACCTTGCTTGTAGAAGATGAAGCCCCTGATATCTTGAGGGGATATGATTGTTTGAGAATCCAAGTATCTTTTTTATAACTGAAACTGTTTTTAATTACATACTAGACCCTATGAATCTGTTGGACCAGATCAGTTTTAACAATCTTTGGCATGATGCTTGTATATCTCAGCAGCATATTGAATTCGGACCTGGGACTAGTCGGATGTAAGCTACACATCTTAACCAACAAGTCACATACCAAGTTTAATTTGAGTTGTTGGCTGAAAATTTGCAAGGATAAATTTTTGTTGTCTAGAATTGACATGTAGGGGAGTTAACTCGAATAAGTCAAGTAATTGCTTGAAAGAGCTTATTATGGGCATTGTATATTTTGGAAAGATGAAGCTAGTATCACTGAACTGTGAATGAATGAAAGAAGGGCAGCCATAGGCTGGAGTGATGCTGTTAATTTGATCATATGCTGGACTTTCTGTTTGAGGAGTAGCAAGGTGATTAATTTCATGGGCAAGGATAACTTGATCTATAATAAGCCTGCCTTAAAGCAGGGCTTGCTTTGCATTCTTCAATAATATTAGGGAGTATTTTCTGAATGCGCTTGCGAAACAGAGTGATTCATGTAGGCCAAGTTCATTTAGAATTTTATCTAGTTTCCACAATTCAATATTCATACATATAATTTCTTGTTTGCTTATAGGCTAGGATTCTTGAAAAAATTGAATTAGAAATCCTGATCCATTATTGGTGATGAGTCATGTTTTGCACAACTTTGATATCAGGGCTATGATATTGGGTATCCGATATTGGGGCACAACCTCCGATGCCAGGCATCTGATATCACCCCTTCTGTGCTAGCCTATAAATACCACACTAGGGTGCATGGTTGGGATATAGTTGGTTGATAGATTTTAGATAGCTTTTTCATAGATTTTTTATTCCTTGTTGTCTTCCAGTGCATGCCTGTAGTGTGATGTTAAGTGAATGTACGGCATCCCTATTTGAGTGTGACGTACTTGGACGTGTTACATGACTGGAAATAAAGATTGAGATTACTTTTATCATTGCAGCATCCACTTAGATTTATTATTGCTTTCAATTGTCTAATTGTTTACCATTTTCCTTAGTTAATGTTTCCATTTATTGCTCTTTATTATTTCTGTCATTAAGCAGAATGAGTACAACTAATCGCAAGTGCTTAAGTGTAATCACTTGGTAGCCCAACAGTGTATCATTTGGAATGCTTGGTGACGTATGCTTAATAATCCCAGTGGTAGTTATGTGAAGTCCAAGGTGTGTGCAGATGGTTATGAATGGATACTCATTGCATGTAGGCTAGTATAGATTTTACTTCCCATTGTTAATTAGCTTAATTAATCAATCTCTTCATTATCATTAGGAGTAGCCTAGGGCTAGTCAACATCAATCATCATATGCCTCACTCATCATATGCCTCACTTTGGACTAAACCGTATGTGATAAAGCTACCACTAGTCCAAATGGGAAGACAGCGAACTACAATCAATGCATAACAATTTAGATGCACAACTAGTCCCATGTATGGAATTCAACTAGATCATGTGTGAACGCTTGTGATTTATATGGTTGGGCGTAGGGGTACCTCACCACTCATCAATTGGCAAAGGGCTTAAGAAAAGAACCCTTATCAAGAACAGCCGCTTGGATTTCATCAATAGGAAGACCAGCATCAAGGATAGTAATAGTTGTAAGATAATCTTTTAAATAGATTTCGAACTATTGAATTGATAACTTCCTGATTCAATGGAAAGCCATTTTATTGATTTTATAAAAATCAACAAGGCTAGTGCAGGGGGAGCAGACCAACCTTTTCTGGCGCCAACTCTCATTGCTGGGAAGGCAGTTGAAATCAGGGGATCAGCACCTATTGAAGCAATGCCTCTATGATCATTAATTTTGTTGCCATGTAAGATAACAAGATGTTTGATAGCGCACTTCAACTTAGGGCCTACAATAAAAGTATGCAAAAAAATAAAATAAAAATAAAAATAAAAAATCGTGTGCCCTATCACCTTTAAAGATGTAGTTGACTTTGGCCCACTGAATCTTGACTTTGCGAGTCAGCTTTCTATCCTGTATTATTGATAAGACCTTGAACAATTGTTTCATTGGTTATGCTTTAATTGGAGAATTATGGTGGATGCTAGTCTAAGATTATTTTCTAAGTTTGTATGGTATTTGATTTTGGTTTGAGCTATAATTCACTGTCTCAGAAATCTTTTACTAGCTGTTCCACCAATTAAATGTTTCGCTCATTCTTTCACTGGAAGATGCATGGGTTATTTCAGAAGGATAATTTTTTATCTGTCAACTACAATTATTCTGGGAATAGGCTTTTTCATTCAGACTGTGTTGAGCTGTGCCAGTGATATGAACTAATGCAGGTTAGGGTGAAGCCTTTTGGACTAGGAAAGGCTTTGAACTAATTTGGGGTGCAGATGAAATGATCAACCTTGCATCGAATTCTGTCAAAGCCTTGATGCCCATTAAACTAAGTGAAATTTGTATTTGAGATTGGGATTTTTAATCCAACCATGATCGTTGATATGTATACAAGATTTTGGGTTGGTATTTTACCAGGAGGCTTTTCCCTTTGATTTTTTGGGTGATGTATCAGTTATATATGTTATTTTAATTCAGGAAGGATTATTTTGTTGGGAAGGTTTGTGACTTGCATCCTACAGGTATCTGGCTCAATGCCAGTGGGTTATTGTAATGTATACAGGCATTATGCAAAAAGATAATGGCTGAAATTGTGTAAGATTGAATCTATTAATTTAAATGCTAATACTTTTTATAAATACGCCTTTTATAAAACTTATATCTTGATTTTCTTTTATCACGTCCATTTTTCATATTTCTACCAACGTTTCTATTTTCTTCTTGTACAAGTTACTTCTGGTTGATAACTATTTTTTCACTAGGAGAATTCATTTATCAGTTTAAATTTGGTGCAGCTAATCTATTTATTTCTATATATAACAATGCTGGAAAAGCTGCTCCAATAAAATTATTGAAAGGTCCACTTACGGATTACTGGACAGTTATCTCCCCACAAAACCGTATTTCAACTGACAGCGATTGAAGTCTGCTTATCTCCAGCCTGTGATCCTATCCAATACAGGATAGCACTTAGTTGGACCCTAATAAATTAAGAGAGCATTGTTTATAGTGGCCCCAGAGGTCTTAATTACCCACCTGCAATTCTTCTTTTCAGTTTATAAATTATGTCCTTTCATGGTATTCTAGCTGTTGGTGTCACCAGTTCTCCTATTTCCTTAGTCACAGTTTAACCCTACCAAATCACCTTTCCATATTCTTGTTTTTTTTAATATAGACAAAAATAATCCTCAAGAACAGTCCCTCAACTTTTGGATTCCTTAGTTTCATAAAGGCATTAAAGGATCATCATCTGGAGTTTTAATGCTCCTGTCACTAAGTGGGATTCCAGGAGGATCAGTGGATCTTTTTGAGTGCTTGCACCTAGGCTTGAACCCACATCTTCACTCCAAACGATGGTCCCTAGTTTCATAAAGGCATTACTGATGCTAAATTCAAAATAGGTTGATAAAAGAGAGCTGTAGTCATGGTCAGGTTTGCAACAGAAAACATTAAATGAAGACTAAATCCCTGCTGTTTTTGCTTTGTTTTGTTTAGACCACTTTTGTATTACAGCTTACTTTTGGTGCATTTGTTGTCAGGTACCTCTGTGCTACTCTAGGTTGCGTTGAATGCCTGCATTTGTGGCCACGTAAATATTTTTGTTTTACACCGTAGAGATTATCTCGTAGAAAGCAAGATGTTTGAAATGTCAATATTATTCTATGAGGATGTAATTTTGATGGGGATGATGTTTATTTTAACATACCGATAATCCCTTTGTATTTATCAACATTTGTTAACCTGTCTTTGCAGAACAGGATTTCAAGCCAGCAGTAACACAACTTGAGCGTGTAGGTGTGAATCCATATCTGATGGGAAAAATCTTCCGGCGTTATCCTCAACTGTTGAAAAATAGAATGCAATTTGATTTAAAAGTTCAGTTCCTTTTAGATCTTGGTTTCAAGAAGGAAGATCTGGGTCATGTAAGTTTAGAAATCTATTTGCTAAGAATGAGTTTTATTCCCTTTATCGTTAATAAAATATCCTTTTTGCCTGTTGAAAAATAAAAAATGTTAACTTTTGGTGAACATGAGACATATAAATTGATTTATGAAATGAGTCTTTTTAATTTTGTTGTCTGAATGATGTTCCTTTATCACCATTTAGATTTTGTTAGCATAGCAGTATAACGAGGAATAAGTATTTGCATCTTTGTTAAAATTGGAATTATGTACCAAAGTAAACCATGAGCTTCTTATCAAATATCAGTAATCTAAACGTCTTGTTGGATTTTATTTGAGCAAGTCAACTAACTACCATGCATATCAGGCCATCTATAATGCGCCCCAGCTTCTTGGATTAAGAGTTGAGAAGTTAAAATACAACGTCAAGTTTCTTGAAAGCCTTGGTATAAAAGGTCCATCATTGCATAAGGTTATATGCATTTCTCCTGTTTTTAAATGGCAGTAGGAAATTTAAATTTCTTGTTTGTACCTGCTTGTTGCATTATTTTTGAATTTTTGGAACTGTTCCAGGAAATACAGAAAGATAATTGCTTACATTTCATTTGGTCTTTCTAATTTTATTGGTATTTTCTTCATTTAGGTGTTGAAACTGAAACCTATGGTATTAGCTTACAGTGTTGATGGTAAATTGCGAAGAAATGTAAAATTTCTCAAGAGTGTTGGACTTAACGACAGGGAAGTTGGAAGGTGGGCTTCTTTTTGTCTTGTTCCATTTCATTGTTAACTTAATCATACAATCATAAATGTTTGATCTTATTAACAGGCTTGTGACTCGGTATCCACAGTTAATTACTTTAAGTGTCTCAAACAAACTGCAACCTACTTTCAGATACTTCATTGACCTGGGTTTCACAAGGTATGTTATTGTTCAAAGAAGCACTCTCTATTGTCTATACAGAAAAATTAAACTTACCTGCAATGTGAAATAAAAGTTACCCTTCAGTTTTTTTTTCGTTTAAAGTTTAGGGATTACGTTGGAGTTGCTTAGCTCATATATAGCAACCTATATAAAAATACCTATAAGTTGCTTATAAAGAATATATTTGCCAATAGCAATGCAGCATAGGATATGTTAATTCACAGACAAGGCAGCGTTGATACTGGTTGTTCATAACGTATTTGAATGGGAAAAACTGCAAGGAGAACCATAAAATGGCCAACGTTTTGAGAGAAATATGTTCATTTTATTTCGTTTTTCATTTTATGGTTTTTTAATCAGAGCATCCTTTTTTCCCCAATGGATCTGTTTCTGTTAGAACTTATTTGTGTCTCTGTTGAAATAAAGTGAAAGCATATTCATTTATTTCTTTGATGTTATAGTATGCTTTTTAACTGCTTAATCACTCAACAGGGAAGAAACTGTAAAGATGCTCAAACGTCTTCCTTCAGTTCTGAGCTTTAGTATATCAAATGTTTTGGATCCGAAGTACAAATTTTTGACAGATGTCATGGATAGGTCACCAAAGGAGCTAGTGCAGTTTCCACAGTACTTTAGTTATAGTTTAGATAGGCGAATTAGACCACGCTTTGTTAGTTTAGGAGAAAATCACGCTTATTATTCCCTAAGTGCTATTTATGGTTGCAACCTTGTAGCATTCGAGAAAAGGTTAACATGCTTGAACAGTAGCAAGAGCAAATCTTCATCATGCTAATTATACATAATGTATACTGTGTATTTATTTATTTTATTTTAATCTTCCTTGCATTGTGTCCGTTTTTCTTTAAAAAAAAATCATTTTTGCAATCTTGAGGCTGAACATTGAATGTAACGTATCGCAAATGTCAGTTATATACTAATTGTATAATTTGTATTTTAGTTAAAGAATAATTTATTTCTGCAAAATTCAGTAATGAAAGAATGAAAGAGCAGTTTGAATTAAGAGATGCTAGTAAACGCTTGACTTTTGGTGTATCTAGTAGTTTATTTAACATGGCACGCCATTCAATTTCTTCGTAAAGGTTTACACATTTGTTTTGCTACGTTTGTGAAATACTATTATTATCTGTCAAGTTTATGAGGTATATATTTATTTACTGTGTTTTTTGCTCACTGTCTTTGTAACTTAACTAATTAAAAAATGTTTTTCATTTTCAAAACAATCTATCTGCCCCACATTTTCTTCTTTTTTTTCAAATACATTCTACCAACGTGGGCATTGTTTCAAATGCTAATATAGTGTTACCAAATCTGATTTCAATAAAAAAAAATAAGCATTTGATTGCAACAATAACTTGTCTATGATGAATCTATTAATTTGTTAAATACAGTAATGCATGTGAGTTCTATATTAGTGTTTATTTTAATATACATTAAATCAAGTATATTGTTTTTAATTATTAGTTAGGTAGCACTAGATTATCTTTTTCTTATATCTGACTAGCAAAAATATAATCAAGTGCTAGTTAACATATACATAGTTATTTTTTAAAATTAAATGAAACTTTGAAAGTTCCTTGAAACTAGTTTCTTTTTTTAAAAAAAATTTAAATTGAAGTCTAACAATTTTACTCGGTTATAAATTAAAGTACGGTGGAGTGGGTCATATAGGTAGGCTTGGATTTTAACATGGTTATAAATACTTAAATCATTTTTTAAAGATGCAAGTTTTTGTAGAGGTGATAAATGGTAATTGGGATGTCTTTCATTTGGTTGCAATCTTTGCATAGGAGCTAAGAGTAAATGAGTAAATGGCTTTGCAAGCTTCATCACTTGGTCAACTCTAGAATTATTATTTTGGAATTTTGTCCTTGATTTAGGAATGCATTGGGACTAATTTAGGATTCTTATTATAGTAATAAATTACTTGTTGAATGTGCACATTATTTTACCTTTCATGTGTTATCCTTTTCATTATCAAGTTATGAATTCTTATTTGTCCTTGGACTTTTTAGCTACCACTATTTGTTACTTGAACTTATTCGGCTTCTTATCATTGTAATTGAATTTTTTATTTGATTTTGTGTTTCTTTTCATAGTTTTAAGAGTTTATAAATTACATTATTGCATTATGTGAAAAAGTTTCATTGTATATATGTCATTTATAGATTTGCTAGATGTCAAAATTTTTTAAAAGTTTGTTTGATGTTTTTTCATATGTTAGTTGGAAATCTAATAGGAGTTTAACAAGTATGGACATAGGTGTTTTTTAAAGACTAATTCTATGAAGGTTAACAAAGCAAAAGTTATTTGTACACTTAATGTAAAAATAAATTACCAATTATTGCTAATTGAATGTGACTAACATACAGTGTTGCCCACTAGACTTGGGTTTCCATGTCAAGGTTGTTACCCTTAAATTAACATCTTATTATTAATTAGCTAGTAGCTTTGAATGTTTTCATATAACTTCATGGTGTTAATTGCTAGTTGTGCTCCTAGAGTCTATAGGTTCTATTACTAACTATTGTAAATGTAGTTTTATTTAAATATTTGATTATGTAGTTGTCTTATAAACCCTTATTTGAAGGATCAATTTTTTTTTGCACCTAAAAGAAAGGGCTTCTTGTAGTGAGGACCTTGAATCATTTATTACATGAAGTATTAATTACCAAAGGTACGAAGGTGTTGAACGATGAGTAATTCCAATGCTCAACCATTCAAGTGTTGTGGTAGACCTTGTAATCCATGGATGGTTTAGCAATGATGTTTGGTTTGGTTAGGTGATCACAAGTTGTTTTTCCACCTAAGCTCATAGTGGTCTTTCAGCATATGGTTTAACTATAAGTAAGGCATATAATAAATAGTGATGTTATTTGGTTCATAATTCTAATTTATATAAAACAAAGAAATTATATTTATTTATCTAACTAACTAATGCAATAAATAAATCATAAATTATTCTAGGGCGATAAGTGTCCATTGCCTAATATGTTGCTATGTTCTTGAACATATGCATTAACTACAAGGATTACCAAGTAGTTTCATTGTTAGATAAACTAAGCAAGTAGTTACTAGGGTTATTGAGTTAATGCACATTAATGTTGTAGATTATGTCATACTGATTTTGCCATGAATTAATATGCATGGAGTTGTAAATGTCTATACTATGAAAGCAATAAATGACAAATGAAAGTAAATGCAAAAATAATAAATCTATGCTAAGTTAGATTAAGAGAAATTTATGTTGGTCTTTATTGCTATCATGAAATGCATTTAAGTACAATCCACTCTAATTAAAAGTTTGTATAATAGATTTCATTGACGTTAGTAATTAAAAATCAAACAAACAACATGTGTTTACCATGTGATTGATAAAGTGAATTTTTCTTTGGCTACACAATTGTATATTTAATATTGTAGCACAAGTTATGGCATTGTATATGCAATATTGTGGGATGTGTGCTAGCTTATAAATATAGCACTTAGGTGCATGGATTCATAGGAAGTTTCATTCCATAGTAGTAAAACTCTTTCAATTTGTTTTTGTGAATTTAGTCTTACTTAGAAATGTGAATGCCCATAGTGTGATGCGACTTGGTGAACAAAGTCTTTATTCGAACATCTTACACTTGGGTGCAAGTGTGATTGACAAAAAAGATCGAGCTATTTCATACTATTTCAACATTCTCTTAGTTTATTTCTTTACTTAGAATAATGTTTACTATTTTCAATTAGACTATTGATTACTACTTTTCTAGTTAATGTTTCACTATTCCATCCACTTTCCTTTTTTCGTTGTTAGTATGTAGAATGGGTATGATTGATTTCGAGCGTAAAGTGTGATTGTTTGGTATCCCAGTAGTATTATTGCTTGGTTTGCCTAGTAGCGAAATACTTGGTAATCTTAGTAACGATTACATAAGCCCAAGATGTGTATGGAAAACCAGGAACAGATATCCATCGTTATAAGATAGAATAGATTTGTTTATTGTTTTACTTAGACTTAGAAATTGCTTCCATTTCATTATGTTCACTAGGAGTAGCAATGACCCAACAATATCAGTTATCATATATCTCACTGTGAGCTAAACCATATACATTGACTTTAGTAGGTCCATGTGAGAAGACAACAGTCTCGAACTTAAATCAATTGTTAGCGTAATTACATGTTGTGCTTGAATGCTTGTGACTTGTATGGCTGCATGTTAGATTGCTCCATTGCTCATCATTGGCGCTGTTGTCAGGGACAAGTCAATGTATGCTGACTAATTGATTTCATAAAGTTTGTTATATTAGAATTCAAAGTAAAATTCATAACCTAAACAATTAAGCACATTTAACGAAACATCTTAAAACTACAACATGGCTTCAAATAAGGATACATCATCACTTGCCAAAGAGACAAAAAGGAGCAATGACAAACTCAATGATGAAGAAGAATGGGGGATGTCAATGCAAACTAGAATCACATATGCTCATATTGATCCTTATCATCCATATTTTACTTTTATCTTTCATCATGACAGTTAAATGAGGTGGAGAGACATACAAGGCAACATAGTTCTACCTATAGATCAAGTAGCACTTAATATGCTCCAAAGTACCTTAAGGGGAATGAATTTGAACTAAATCCAGGAAGGGTACCATGTGAGTAAGCACATGACAAGGCCTTATGAACCAATAAAGGAGTAGATGAGGAGAAATGCTATCATGGAAATCAAACATGTACATAACAAAGGGAAGTAGGTTAACACTTTTGTTGTCTTGGAAGAACTCGATGTTGATGCATTTATTACAGAACAACTTCATTAGAATGATGAAGAACCTTCAAAACCACCTATCATCAAACTTGAGGAACATGTCAAAGTTCAACTACATTCTACTCCAGCAAAGACACCTAAGAGGAAGGTTATTGACTCCAAGTATAAGTAGGACTTAAGGCTAAGACTTTTTGTCAAATCCTACAAAGGAGAATATTAAAGTCATGAAAGGAGGATAAGCCAACATCATTCTCCTGCCACCTCATCTACATCATCATGATCATCAATGAACTTTGACAGAAGGAGACAAAGGTACCAAGACCATGACAGGGAGGAAAGGACTCATGATTATCATGACCACCATCCAAGGGACTTTGATATAGAAGATGAAGACTATGGGCAGAGAAGATGAAGGGATTGAAGAGAGGATCAAGAAAGTTATGAGCACAGAAGGGGGTACTACTACAATAGAGCACACGAACCTGATCATGATGATGAACATCTAGGAAGTTGTACATATATCAACTAGGCACAAGAGGGATAGTTGTATCAAATGGTTTGATATGAATAACATGCTAAGATTTGATGGTGGTTATAATGTTGATCCACAACACCACCTCCAAGCATTCCATGATGCCTGCGCCCTACAAAATATTGAAAGTGATTGACAGAAGTTGAAGTTGTTTCCACAAACACCTATGAAAGGGGCTAAGAGTTGGTATAGATTACTTGAACCTAAATCGATTAGAAAATGGAGTACCATGCTAGAAATTTTCAATTACAAATATCAAACCTACTCATAGATGCCCAATTTAAGGAAACAAATCCAAGGATGGAAGTAAGGGGCTCATGAAACCCTTGATGCAACAGTGGGTAGGTATTATTCACTATTGCATAGATGCCCAGGTCGTGGATTTTTACAATGGGAACAACTAAGGCACATTGCAGATGGGTTACGAAACAAGACCAGAGAAACCCTTAGGGTTTATGCCCAAGGTTGATTATTTGCAATGATTGCCCATCGAATCTAGAGATTGATTAACTAAGTGGCGAAGGAAGAAGGTGAGTTAAGAAAGAGGGAATTAGCAGAAGAATATAATAGAGATCCATCCATCAGAAAAAGAGATGCATGAGTTGTAACACACAAGAGGAAGAAACCTTGGAATAGGTAATTCAAAAGAAGATTCTATCAATTCAGAAATCTATAACTGACATTGTAGCAAACATAGAGAAACTGTCGGACTTAGTTGATGAAAAATTTGCAATAGCATTGAAAATTATGGAGGAGAGAATGGAACACGCCTTTGGAAAAGGCAAGGATAAGAAAAAGAAGAAAGATTTTGAACAAAAGGGCAAAGTGGCTTTAGTGGTTGAGTGTTTAGACACAAGCTTCATCAATGAGAAGGAATGTGCCATGTGCTAGTATGAACATCCCAAGGGATGTTGTCCAGTAATGACACATTTATAGGAGATAGGGGCATATGCACTTAATCCTAGATTTGTTAAGAAACAAATGCTTAGAAAGTTACCTTATCCTCAAGGTAACTACAGGCAGAACTTCCAACCAACATACTATCTTAGTAGAGCTTTGCCACAACCACAAAAGTAGTACTATCAGCAGTGGCAATAACCCCAATTGTGGGCCATGTTGCCACCTCACCAACAATATCCATATCAGCAGCCATATCTATATGGATATTTTGTATAATGCCCAATCTCTCTTGGTGATGCAACTATCCAAACTCCACAATATTACCCAACTGAGTACCATAGACCAATGTTGCCAAGAATAGATCCAAACTCATATATGCATCCATCAATAGCTAGTTCAACCCAACATTTGAATTCTTTACCACTAGTGCCACCTCCTGTCGTGTAGGGGGACTGCCATCACAACTGTAGTAGAAAAGTGCAACAAGGGTAGTTAGTACGCAAGAGGAGGTAATCACATGCAAATCACAACCCAAGAAATGATTATTCTTTCGAATGAGTCTTGAAAAGATTCAACAGATGGGGAACACATCTAGTTCCACCCCATTCACATCAATCCTCCTCAACACAACAAGCTTCCATCTTTGTTAAAACCAAATGTCACAACTGTCATGCTTACCCAAACAATCATTCATTGAATAAAGGCAAGAGCCCTTCCACAAAAGTAAATTGATCCAAGAAGTCTCTTATTTTACCTTCAGATAGTAGGTTTGAAACCATGCAAGGCTCTACTTGATTTCAGGTTAGGAGTAAACTTTATCTCACAAGACATGTATCAGGCTTAGAATATCATCATTAAAGAAGAGTAAAGAAGAGTAATATCTGGTTAGAGCTTGCGGACTAGTCCATCATAGTTCCACTAGGGCAAGTGGATGATGGGATTATAACCATAAGTGATTGGTCTTACCTTCCATATTTTCTAGTAATCCATGTTGGTAAAAATAAGGGAGAATTTCAAATTATCATGGGAAGAGCTTGGCTTAAAACTATTGATGCTAAGCTTGGGATTTGTGACTTGTCCTTGGAGATTTTCAAAGAAGATGAAGCTGGTATTATACAAAGACAAAGAATTCCATGTATCGCATACAATGATAATAGGTGCAATTGCGTGCAAAGAATATGGGCTATCAAATGAGAAGATATTGGGGCATGCAATGAATGTGTAGAAGAAATATGTGTGTAAAAATGTCTGTATGTGGTAGTCACATAGCAAGAAGGCACCCAGTGATTGATCACAAATGAAGAAACTCAATCCAAAAAGTACATGGAACCAACAAAACAAATTGTTAGTGCCTACATTGAAGAGATTGATAATTTGGAATAATTAAGGAAAAGACACTCCTATCCACGAATGAGTTAAGAAGAAGAGATAGATTGGGGACAACGGGAGATTCTAGATACTATGGAACTAGAATTGTTGGAACTAAAGGTCCTACTAGCAACATTGGAATATGCTTTTCAAAATTACAAAAAGTTAGTCATAATCAATACCAACTTAAAAGAAGAACAGAAGCAGAAGTTGCTAGAAGTGATTAACAAATGGCCTACAACATTTGTGTGGTCTTACGATGTGGAATTTATTCAAGAATCTATCAATATTAGATATATATTGATCCAACAGTTAAACCACAATGCCAACCCCAATGAAGGCTTGATCCTAAACTAAAAGAAGTAGTTAAGCAAGAGTTAAAGAAATTGCTAAAGGTAGGATTTATCTATCCTATTGTGGATAGTGAATGGGTTAGTCCCTTAGTGATTATTCCAAAGGAGGACAAATGACAGGTTTGCATTAACTTCTAGATGTTGAATGCTAGGATCACTTCCCTCTACCATTTGTTGATCCGGTCTTGGATACCACCGCAGGACATGAGTCTTATAGTTTTTTAGATGGATATAGTGGGTACAATCAAATTTGCAGTGCACCTAAAGACTATGTGAAAATAATGCTCACCAATCCATGGGGAATGTTTGCCTACAAATAGATGCCATTTGATCTTTGTAATGAGCCCGCTACGTTGTAGAGACTTATGCTCAGTATCTTCTAGAAGCATATTGGAAATCGTGTTGAGGTGTTTATGGATAATTTTTCGACATATGGGCTAGATTTCAAGCAAGCATTGGATCGATTAGAGCAAGTATTGAAAAGATGTGTAAAAATCAATCTCAAGCTCAACTTGGAAAAGAGCCACCTTATGGTCCAGGATGGTATAGTGTTAGGATATAAAATCTCCCAGAAAGGTATCAAGGTAGATCCTGAGAAGATTAGTCATATAAAATATCACTCAAAGGCCATAGACAGTAAAAGACATGAGATCATTCTTGGCCCACAAAGGATATTATAGAAGATTTATAGAGAAATTTTCAAAAATAGAAAAATCACTTGTGGAACTCACTAAGAAGAATGCACCTTTCGGATGGATAGAGTCATGCAAAAAGGCATTTGAAGCTCTAAAGCAGGAGTTAGTTGAAACACTAATCCTTCAAGCTTCAGATTGGTTTAAACCTTTTTACATCATGATCGATGCTTTAAGCTATGTGCTTGGTGTAGTACTCACACAACTAGATGACAAGAAGAGACCTTATTACATACACTGTGCCAATAGAAGCATCACTAGGGTACAACTGAACTACACCATAATAGAAAAGGAGCTAATAGCCATGATGTAGGCACTTGAAAAGTTTAGACATTATGTGCTAAGATGTCAAATTTATGTCCACACCGATCATAATGCCATTCGATTTCTCATGAACAAACTAGCGGTTAGTCCCAGGGTGATAAGATGGCTTGTTATCCTACAAGAATTTGACATCACAATGATTAATAAAAAGGGCATAGAAAATGTGGTAGCCAATCATCTATCAAGGCTAAAATGGGATTCTGAAGATCAAGCAGAACATTTATTAGACCAGTTCCTCGATGATAACCTATTTACTGAAACAATGAAGGCTGTAGGTTCAACAAAGAAGCCATGGATTACAGAATATCTAACCTATTTATCAACACAAGAGCTTCTTGCTGAGTGGAGTAAGAAACAATGGGAATAGTTCCTTCATATAGAAAAAAGATATATAGAAATCAATGGTAATTTGTACAAGATTTGTGTAGATGGGCTCATTAGATGGTACATGCTAGAGTGTGACCAACAGAGAGTCTTGCAAGACATCCATGCAGGACCATGTGGTGGCCACTACACAGGGCGTAGAATGGCACTCAAATTAATGATGGCAAGCTACTTTGGATCTACCTTGTTCAGAGATGCCCACACTTTTGTGTAATCTTGTGAGCGATGCCAAAGAGATGGAGGAATTACGGCCAGATATGAAGGACCACAATAATGGATATAGCCACTTGAACATTTTGACATATGGGAAATTAATTTTATGGGGTCCATAACACCGATGTTGAATGGAAAAGCATACATAATCGTGATTGTGGATTACTGTACTAAGTGGGTAGAGGTAGCAGTAGTAAAAGATTGTACAACAAAGATAGCTACCAAATTCTTCCAATGCATGTGGTGAATAGATTTGGAGTACCAAGAATGCTCATTTCAAATAACGAGACTTCACTGTTGCTACATTTAAAAAATGCATGCAACAACTTGGGGTGAACCATAAACTAACCATACCATATCATCCCCAAGCAAATGGTCAAGTTGAAGTGACTAACCAAGAAATTTCTAGGATACTTACTAGGATGGTTAGTAGGTTTAGAAAAGACTGGGCTTATAGGGCATCCTAAAAACTACCTATAGGGTACTTACCATATGAGTTAGTTTATGCCAAGTTGCCAATGCTCCCGATCTAGGCAGAGCTCCACACTCTAGCTACTACCAGTCAACTTGATCTTGATTTGAGCTTAGCCCAAAAAGAATGTCTTATGAATCTGAATCTTTTAGATGAAAACAAGCTCGTAGCACTCATGAGTAATGAAGTCCACAAACATTACTTCAGACTTAGGCATGCCACATGGATAACGCAAGTAACTATAGAACTAGGTGACAAGGTCCTTTACTATAATCCTAATTGTTTACCCTAAAAAGCCAAATTTTAGACACTTTGGGAGGGACCATACATTGTTCAAGCTACTTATCCATTTGGTGTGTTACATATTTGCCACTTATCCTATCCACATAAGCTCATTCTTGCTAACATCCAACAAGTCAAATTCTACTATGAACATTCCAAGGAATCTACCCAATCTATCCAATTGTCTTCCACTTGTTTTCTCTTTCATTTAACCAATCCTGATAATAATTGTGGGGGTGTCCATTTGAACCTGTAGGTACTTCACTAAACTTTTTACTTTTTCATTCTTTTATACTTGTCCATTTCTTAATAATTTTCTAATTGTTTCACATTTCCATTCTTTACATCTTTTTTTCCATTTTTGCTATCTTTTTCATATTCTGTTTTCATTTGCTTTGTATGTATACTTTTATTGGTACTAAAACACATTAATAATAAGGTAATATGTATTCCAATAAGATGAAGATTTCCCTATGTTATTAAGTCATAAGGGACTAATTATTTGCACAATGAGACCACAACATTTATCCATTCATTCCATTAATAAGAGGTTCTTACCATGGCCATAATGATATTCTTTTCATCATAAAACTAAGAATAAACTTGTGATCATTGTGCCTGAACTGAAAAGTGAAGAACCAAGTGGGAATGTCAAGGGTGTGACATCAAGGGGATTTGTGGATTTTCTTAAATTATTGCTATAAGCTCTATCCTGTTGCTTGGGTTGTATTTTATCCTTGTAGATCTAACAAAAAATAGGAGTAAGACTACAATAAGTCTTGCTTTACCATGTTACTAGAAAGACATGTTACCCATGCTTGAAGGTAGTTCTATGGTAAGGTTGACATAGTTAATAAAATAAAATAAAATAAATGCACAAGAATAAATTTCTGGGGGTCCCATTGGAAAGACATGTTACACATACAACTTCTCAAGAACTAAAATAATAATAATAATAAAGTGTACAATGAATAAACTCCTTCCTTGGACAATATGCCAAGTGGTAATACTCCTTGCAACGGTGGTAGTCTTACAGTTGTGACCCCAAGAGATAAAACAATGCGATGTCACTGGAATGTTGTCTAGACTTGATTTGAATCTTGGGTAGAAAAGTTAATGATTACTTTAACCACTAATAAGACACAAGAATTCATTATGTCTATGGTAAGATACCTCATGCCCCGATTTCTGCAATCCCTTCTAAGTCCATCTCATCTCATTGTATGGATAATTATAACTTATGATTTTGTTTAGCATAATGGTATTTTCCCACCTTGGTGATACTAACATGTGTGTTTTGCTAAATAGGCATGCATTTCATTTAACTCCTTGAGTGCCTAAGGACACTTTTAGGAGTGGTTATATAACGACATTAAGGGTTGGAGTCTGCTTTGGGAAGGACCCACTTGTATAACTATTGTATCCACTTGTATAAATATTGTATCTTATACCTGCCAAGCGATTCCACATCATCTTGAACCTTCCAACAACAATAAATGTCAATAAAAACTTTTCTTAACATTCAATACATTTGTTCTAACAACATAACTTCGTTACCCATGTCATCCATCTTATCAACACGTAATAATCTTCCATTGCATGAGATTCCTTCTTTATATACTTTCTATGCTAAATTTTCAAAAAATATGCATCCTTCATAGCCCGAGACCCTCTAAATATGTTTCATATCTTCCAGTAGTTTCAAATGACTTGTTTTTGTTTAAGGAAAATCAACAGAAAATTTAAAAAATTTTCCTCTCTAATATCAGATCTCCAATATCGTAGCATATGAAAACTATATATACTGAGGGACTTAGCAAAAATTTTCATTTTCTAACTTTTGAAGAGGGGAGATTTTTTGCCATTTTTCCTTCCAAACTAAGAGCTCTAAGCTTCCAACTTCAAACCCTCATAACTCCACACTTGTAGCTTTGACTTCTGTGATTCTTGAAGCTTGTTGATCATGGAGCTCTCAACTTAGTTGTGGGGGTGTGCTTAGTGTGATACTGTAAAAATCAAAGTTAGAATTTTCTAACATCTAGAAGGTATTATAAGGGTAAATATGAAGGGAAAAATGAAATTTTTAATAAAAATCAAGCCAAAAATACTTAAATAATCCTCTAAATAAACCATACCAACTATTGTGAGCCATAAACAAGAGCAAATTGATAATTATGACGGGGTATAAGGAAATTAACACATATGGGGTTTCTTTTTGAAAATGTTTCTAACTTTGCAATCATAATAAGCTAAGAATTTGATCTAATTAAAGGTAATAGAAAGGAAAGAAGTTATAAAAATCAAAGTAAACATTTTACTAATTCTTAAATCCTTGATGATTACAAATGATCTCAAAGAGAGAAGCAATAGGAGGACTCTCATAGCTAGCAGGCAAAAGACTTAGAGGCCATGGAAGAGGTTGAATAGGAGAATAAGATCCACAAGCAAAACATATGGAGTCGGAGGCTCAATCTTTTAGCATCCATTAGGAAAATTTTGCCACAGGACATTCGACCCAGGGGGAGGTAGAAGAATCATAAGCATAAGGACAATGTCTCATGTTGTTACTAGATTGCCTCTAAGCCATCTAAGAGAAATCAATGTTGACTACAGTCATCATGGAGCTAAACTTTAGCCCATTCATAAATTTATTCTGAAAGTGGTGAGGACACAACTCCAAGCATCATCGTTATAGCCCACACTTTCAAACAACAGAGAATGGTATTTAGGGGAGACCTATCAATGCTGGCACAGCAAAGGGGAAGATCCCCTAGTTAATATTAAGGGAGTCTCAGTTTCCTATTTGGTTAAGGCCATAGCTGAAGCCCTTAATGTGCCCAATGAAGGGGCAAGAGTAGCACATCTGTCCACCAGATCAAATATAGACACCAGGAAAATGTGACTGTGAAGGACATATGGCAAAGAAGACAAGAAGTATAATGAATTAACTCTTGAAGAAAGAATCTATTTCAAAATTGATACATATCACTTGTATCCCACAAAAAGATTAAATAGACTATTCATGTATGTAGCCAGAGGAAGTGTGATCCTAATGGGAAAGTATAATGCAAACCTTGCACAACTTTACTTCATGGAGATCCAAAGGTGATTTGAGGAAAAGAAAGTAGGGAAGTTAACACTTCCATTTCCTTGTCTCATTAGGAAGCTATGTAAATGTGCTAGAATCTTGGGGTACACCAATGATGTCCTCAGGAAGGCTAACAATGCTTCCTATGTTGAGATGCTCAAGCCAGCATCATCAAAGAATGATCAAGTGGAGGAACAAAGAGACGTTGGAGAAATCACACAAACTACTGTACAACAACAACAAACAGGACCCACTGGTCAGCAGTAAGAGCAACAACAATAGTAAGAATAATAGCAACCGCAAGTTCCACCATCGTCACTACAGGATTATAGGCCATCAATGAGTCATCTACAATAAATCATTGAGACCATTAGTTGGGGAACTCAAGAGGAGGCCAATTTGTACAAATTCATTGATAGTGCCATCAGGCCAATTGTTTCCATAGATCCTATTAGTGGACAAATATCATTATAGTCAGGAGGAGAGGCTGAATGGTCATAGTAGATCTTTGGGAATGTTGCATCATTTCAAGTGATGCTTGAAATTGGAGAAGGAGCCACAGTCGTGGTTATGTAACACTAGAATGCAATAAGAGCAGTAGAAGTGATCATGAATCACATCAAAGAATCTTTTAATGTACTTGTTGTGCCACTAGTGGATTTAGCTAGAGCCAGGGATCCTCAAATGGTAGCTAGCACATCAATGACTCATGCTAATCATGAAGATGTGTTAGATTGAATGTTGTAGATTGGGAAAATCATGAAAACTCTTTTAGACATCCCAAGTGATGTCACTATAGTGTAGTTAGAACTAATAACAACCAAGGGTAAGCTGGTCATGGTAGAAACTAGGGCAAAGCATGCAGAAAATAAAATTCTCATATTGCAGGAAGAGCTTACAACCCTAAGTGTTGAATGTAGAGATCCTACACAATATGTTGCTTCTAACCAACTAGAGTAGTTTAGAATAAAATAGATCAATTTCCTAATGGAGCAAAATAGGTAGATGGAGAAGGAGAAGGAGAAAGTGCTATCGAATGCCTCAGTAGTTGAAGCATAGATATATGCACATGCTAAGGCACTCATCCTAGTATAAGAAGAAAATAAACTCATTGTAAATAATACTAGGTTGATTAATGTAAAGAAGTAGAAAGACATTCTTGAGGAGAGCATCTATCAATTGAGAGAACAAATAAGGATAGTCAACCAAGATATGAGCCGCTTAGCAAGAGAATACAACCCTCTTAATGGAGGAGGTACACATAATCAAACAGAAATAAGCTATTGGGGTAAGTGCATGGTAGAACAAGGCAAAGAAGCATGAAAGACTCAAATAACACTTCTATGATTAGGTAGGTATGTATAAACAAATGAATGAGAAGGAAATCCAGATGGTGAAAGCCCAGATCAATTCCATATCAACACAAAATCTAGACTAGCAATCCATCTTGGATAGCTATGCTCATGTTCATCAAGCGGAGATAAAAAATAAAGACTTGCAAATAGAAGATCTGAAAGAATTCATGGGGTTACCTAACCTTCGTTATGCTAACCTAGCCATGTATACAACAGGCAGGCCTTGAAATGAGCTTGAATAGCAAGTAGCAACCACATATGCATTATATGAAATAGAGTTTGCGGATCAAAAATATGCTCTACAAAAGCTCGATGTAGCAAACTCTGAATTAGAAATAGTCAAGGTTAGTTACTAAGGGTAGAAAGATGTTGCAACGAACTTGGCCAGAAGGATGTTTGATTATCAGGAGTTACGTAAGATGGGCAGGGCATTTGAAGAAGATAGGATGTAGTTCCCAGCATGGTATGTTAAAGCCAATTAGATGTTTTCATAGTTACCATGTCCATGGGATGTACCAGCTCCATCACACATTGCATAATAAGTAGAACAGTACATGACCTAAGAATGGAAGAGGAAAAACTTCAGCCATTGCTTACCAGATACATGTTTCAAAAGCATAATAACAAGGAAAAGCAACCAATGGAGGAGTCACCACCACTAGGCACTACATAGGCTACATTAAGCTTAGTCAAGTTTTGTTGTTTTGTTTCAATTTGTCTTGTTATAACTTGTGCCAATTTTGTAAACACCATTGCGGCATGTAGTGTCATGTATATAGTTAAGTCAATTATGTAAATCTACCTCCCAATTTTGTAAGGACTCTATTCTTATTTTGTTTTAACTCGAAGACAAGTTTCTAGTCAGTTGTGGGGGTATGATAAAGTTAATTTTTCTTTGGTTATGATATCGTAGATATGATATTGTAACATAAGCTATGTCATCATATATGCGATATCATGGGATGCATGCCAACCTATAAATATAGCACTTAGGTGCATGGATTCACAAGAAGTTTCATTCCATAGTAGCAGAACTCTTTTAGTTTATTTTTGTGAATTTAGCCTTAAGTACTTAGAAGTGTGAATGTCCATAGTGTAATGTCATTTAGTGAATGGAGTCTTTATTCAAACATCTTGTACTTGGGTGCAAGTGTGACCAGCAATAAAGGTCGAGCTATTTCATACTATTGTCGCATTCTCCTAGTTTACTACTTTAGTTAGAATAATGTTTACCATTTTCACTTAAGACTACTAATTGCTGCTTTCCTAGTTAATTTTTCACTATTCCATCCATTTCATTTTTATCATTGTTAGTATGTAGAATGGATATGACTGATTTCAAGTGTAAAGTGTGATCATTTGGTATCCCAGCAGTATTATTGCTTTGTTCACCCATTAGCGAAATACTTGGTAATCCCTATAACAATTACATAAGTCCAAGATATGTACGGAAAATTAGGAATGAATATCCATCATCATAGGATAGAATAGATTTGTTTACTATTTTACTTAGACTTAAAAACTGCTTCCATTTCATCATGTTCACTAGGAGTAGCAATGGCCCAACAATGTCAATTATCATATACCTTAATGTGAGCTAAACCATACACATAGACTTCACTAGCTCCATGTGATAAGACAACAGTCTCAAACTTTAAAAAATTGCTAGCATAATTACATTGCCTCATCCACGGATTACAATCTGGTTGCATGTGAATGCTTGTGACTTGTATGGTTGCGTGTTGGATTGCTCCACCGCTTATTAGTGACCATATGATGCTATAAAAATGTGGTTGTTAGGTGCATATTGATAGGTAGGACTACATTGGAAGATGTTGCATATGCAAAGTCACATTGCCAAAAATGTGATGTTACAACAACCTATGAAAGATTGTAATTTTCATTATTCAAAAGAAGATGATGCTCACGTATAATTTATGAATAAAGGGAAGATTCATAGATGTAGTAATTGAAATTGCAACTGATATTATCAATGGTAAAAAAGGGAGATTGCCTTTCTAGCATTTGTGTTATGTTGTTATCCACTGTTTGGAATACTAGGTCTTCTCACTCAACATGTACATTTCTCAAAACATGTTGATGGTGATAATTTTGTGAGCTTTAAAAAGTAGCTTTTGCTGCATTGATCTTAGGCACTCAATTCATAAATCCTAGGGGCTAACACTTTTATTATGTCCTTGGACCCTTGAGATCTATCTGATAGAAGAAATATACATAGAATGAGTCATAAAGACTTCATTGATAAAGTTATTAACTTTCCTTGGCACTATTTGAAAAAATTCATTTAAGTTGTTAGTTGTAATTTGCTATCTTTAGTGAATGTGCCCAAGCATTTGGTGAATTTGCTATTAATTTCCTAGCTAGAATTCAATTAAGATCTACTTGCTTAGTTGCAATAGTAAAAAGGTATTCATTAATTTGTGTACCATATACTATGATTTTAGTTTCTTTGAACATTAATGTTTATTCCTAAGTATTGATGTTGACAAAATTCATATAAAATAATAATCATTTGTTGGAGACCCTTCAAATTTGAGATGAGAGCAACATGATTAGCATATAGTAAGATATTTGTAGGGAAGTCACCTACGATAACTAAGCATCTAACTAAAATTTTAGGTATCCAAACCTCTAGTTCATTATTAAAACTACCAAAAATGTAGGGAATGGGGGAGAGCTTTGTTTCACATTGATACCACTTTATAGTAACATGCTATCTTGGTAGTCATTATTTATGATTTAGATTTACACGTCCTTGTATAAATTTTGAATAGCAGGGAATAATGCAAATGAAGTATTTAAAATTGAAATTGAAATTTTTACTTATATCCATTGATATTCCTTGCATCTATTAGACCAATTGATGAGCAGTGAAGGTACCCCTATGCCCAACCATATGAATCATAAAGCATTCATGCATGATTCGATTGAATTCCATGGCCTTTATAGTTTCTGGTACATTAGTCTTCTAGAAAGTGAACCTTGCCCTAAGGTCATTCCTTGTCTTCCCAATTACACTTGTGAAATACAAAGTTATGGTTAAGTGTAATCAAGGCATATGATTTTTATCATTTTATGTTTTATATTCTTTGATGCTTAAAGAGAGAGATAAAGTAATTTAATGACTAATTTGATATAACTAACTAACTGATCTCTAACTAGTTCTAACATAAGTATTCAATCCACTTTCTATACACATCCTGAACCCATGTATCCATTGCTAGGTTACCAAGTGCTATGCTACTAGGTGCACCAAGCAATAACATTGCTGGGATTACCAAGTGAATACATGTTTACGCTAGAAGAAGTTGTACTTATGTACTTAATCTATTTAGCTTAATTGATTAAATATTTAATTAAAATAATGAATGCATAAATAAAGCATTTAAACTATCCAAAATACTACAAGGTTTATCAAGAAGCTCATCTTTATTACTGTACACACTAGTGTGGTTCAAGTATAACAATGCTTGAATAAAGATCCATACACTTAATGACTCCTGCTATGGGCACTTGGGGAAAATATTCTAACTTTCAAATAGACAAACTACAAGAGCTCTACTACTACTATGACTTGAATGCTCCTAAAGATGATTGGAAGCTCATATTTATAGTTTTTACTATAGGACTACATTGATGGAGCCCCATCAATGTAGCAAATGCTATGTTGACGCGACCCCATCGATGGGGCAACACCACTTAAATGGGGCCCCATTGATGTGACACTTTGATGCTTCATCATATCCCAATGACTAAATGAAAACTCGTCCTTGAGTTCCTTTAGAAAATTGGGAAGGTATGGGATTATTGATTTGACTCTTAACTTAACAAACTGACTTAACAAAATTGCTTGAGTGTATAGATCACACAAATTATAAAAAATTGTGGTGTTCATGACACAAAATTAAACACCATAACATGATTTTACAAAACTTGGACAACACATCCTTTGATGGGATGAAGATGGTGGAGAAGATGAAATAGTCCCAAGCAGTGGTGGCTCTTAAGCCTCTGAAGGACCTTCGCCAGCTTCAAGAATGTGTGGTAGTTTAGGCAGTTGTGGCTATCCTATTGCCATTACAACCACTGATGGAAGGTAAAAGGCATCTAGTAATGCCTTCATCTTCTCCTCCTTACTCCAGGGATCATTCATGATCCACATGGCATCACTAATGTCAACTAGAATGGGGACATCCCATGGACAGGGCATTATTGGAAACATTTCCTTTGCATTGACAAACTAAGTAGTGAACTATTTGCATTCGATGTTGAATGCCATGACTACGTTTTCTAGCTCTTGGTAGCCATTCATCCTCTTACCTAGGTTCTCAATAGTTGATTATTGATCAATGAAATATGCCTCGAGAACGTTGAGTTTAGTGCTAGCCACCGCAAGCTTGTCCTTGATGTCCTTGTGGTTTCTAAACTCAACCTCGTACAATAAGTGCAAGTTGGCCACCTGCTTCTCTAACTTCGATGGTGATCATCTGGCAATCAACATGGCCAAATTTACATAATAGAGGTTGGCAAGCTTCTTGTACTCTGTCATCTTCTGAATCTACAACTCCTTCATGTAGATTTTCACTTTGTCATAGGTGTCTATCCCATCAATAATGGGTTGCCAAATTTCTTTACCTTGTTGGAGTTGCTGGAGGGCTTCATTTAATTTTGCCTTTACCAACTGAATGTGTTTTTCATTTACTTCCTTTTGTAGACCAACCTGCTCTCTATAATGATCTTTGACTTTCTCAAATTTGAGGGCTTCAGATTTCTAGGTGGCTACTTCAATTACAATTTTCTAGTGAAGGGCATGCACCTTCTCCATGGAGAGATTCCTATTCTCTATTGTCAATCTTCTCAATTCTATGTTTGCTCTAGCCAGTTGCTCCAGTTGTTGATGGATGAAATCAATTAATTGTTGCTTGTGCGCATCAACATTCCACAGGTGATGATTCTCTGCGATCAACTGGACATTCTCTTACTGGATTTGATCCAAGTTCTTCTGAATCTTGTGTTGTGTGGCCTTTATTAAGGATCAGTAGAATACCACCATCTCCATTGCACCCTTAACCCCTTTGAGTTTGATGTGAATCTATTCCATAGCCTCATCTCTTGTTAGTAATGGGTTGAGAAATGCAGGATCAGCAATTTGGGCTTTTAGTTTGGCAACTTCCACAGCCAAGTGTTCATTTTTCTTCTCGGCTATTTCAAGTTGCCCCTCCAAAATGATATTTTTTCCCCTTGCCTCTAGTAGCTTCCACTGGGTTGTAGTAATGTTGTCTGGAAGGTTAAAGACATCCAGAAGTGGTTGCCTAATTCCTACCAGTTGATCCAACAGTTTTCATGCTATGTTGCACTTATTCTATCGCTTGTGGTTCTTGTAGATGTTTACACATCATTGAGTGCAGTGACGTCTGGTATAGACACCACAGGTGCATTGAGTGCCTTGGTAATATGGTCAACAACCACTTCTGTTGCTGTCTCCTACCTTTGATGTTGCATCACTAGTACAGTTGCCTCCTCACCCTCCTCCAAGCATATCAAGAAGGTCACACCATTCTCAAAGATTTCTAGGAGTGGTTGTTGTTTTGTGAGAGATACTATGACCTCTATGGCTCTTGGTGATGAGTCATGAACCTATCACATCTAATATCAGGGCCCTAATATCAGATACCCAATATTGGAGCCTATGAAGCAAGGTCAAATATTCGATATCGTCTCCTCCATCCTAGCCTATAAATATAGCACTTAGGTGCACGGTTGAGAGACAATAGAAATTTTTAGTTTTTAGTTCTCAGTTTTTGATAGTCTTTCTTAGAGTTCTGTTATTCCCAGTGCATGCCCATAGTGTGATGTTTGTAATCGTACAACACCTTTGTTCGAGTGTGATGTACTTGGACATGTTACGTGATTGGAAATAAAGATTGACATTACTTCCATCATTGCTACATTCACTTAGATTTATAATTGTTTACTTGTTTAATTATTTACTATTCTTCTTAGTTAACATTTCCATTTATTGCTATTTACTATTACTATCATTAAGTGAAATGTGTATGCCTTAATCATGAGCATTTAAGTGTAGATACTTGGTAATCCAGTAGTATATCGTTTGGTACACCTAGTGACATATGCTTGGGAATCTGAGAAGTAGTTTCACAAAGTCCAAGGCATATATAGATGATTAAGAGCAGACACTCATCACACATAAGCTAGTTTAGATCTTATTTTCCATTTTTCATTAGCCTAGTGAATTTATCTCTTTATCGTCATTAGGAGTAGCATAGAATTAAACAACATCATATGCCTCACTTTGGACTAAACCATACATGAAAAAGCTACCATTAGTCCAAGTGGGAAGATAGAGAACTATGATTAAAGCCTAATGATCTAGATGCCCCAACTAGTCCCATCCATAGAATTTGATTAGATCATGTGTGAATGCTTATGATTTGTATGGTTGGATGTAGCGGTACCTCATTGCTCATCATTGGCATCATTACTAGGGATGGTGCTAGTTATCTAAATTAGTTACATCATACATGATCACTGTAAAGGTATTAACGATATATCCTTCAAAAAATATTAAATCACATACATCATAAGCCAATGACAATGGAAGCAATAATGTACTATATAATGAAAACATTCATTGGAGAGCTAATGAGATATATAGTAAGGAAAATTGGAGTGACCAACCTTATGTAGGGGTTTCTTATGTTCATGACCACCTTGACAACACTCAAAGACTACATTCAACTAAGGTAGACAATCTTGAAGGAGATGACATAAGTCCTAAACTAGGGAAGGCCTCAAGGCCTAAGAACTCCTCGAAACCAAGGAATGTTAAATTAAGGGACCTTGGTGAACACCATAGAAGCCATGGCAATCCTTCTAGTTCCTCATCTTCTTCTTTCCTTTCAATGTCTAGTTCTGATGAAGATGAATGTAGGTATGAAGATAAAGCTCCACTAAAGGGTTAGAATAGAAACAAAAATCAAACCCACAGGAATGCTCATAGTCATCAACATGAACATAAAAAAAATTTTCACAATCAACCAAATCGAAATTTTCATCATAACTTATCTAATGAAGATGAACCTTGTTTGGCCATTCAGAGCCTAATATAGATCATAGAGGTAGTTAAGATATCTCATAGGCATCGCAAAGAAATTTTTCTACCCAAGCTTGATATGAGTAATATTCCTAAATTTGCAGGAGGCTATGATTTAGATCCACAACATNAAGTTTTCTACCCAAGCTTGATATGAGTAATATTCCTAGATTTTCAGGAGGCTATGATTTAGATCCACAACATCATATACAAGCCTTCCATGATGCCTATGCCTGGTACAACATTGAAAGTGGGTGGCAAAAGCTTAGGTTATTTTCTAGGACACTGATTGATAGAGTTAAAGTGTGGTATAGATTGTTAAAACCAAATTCAATTCAATGATGGTCCACAATGTTGGAACTTTTCAATGAGAAATATCAAACCTATGTGAGGATGTCCAACCTAAGGAGACAGATCCAAGGATGGAAGCAAGGACAACATGAACCCTTGGACATGGCCTTAGATATATATTATTACCTACTAAATAGATGCCCAAGCCATGGTTTCTCTGAGGAAAGGCAACTATTCCACATCATAGATGGTCTTCGTAATGAAACGAGGGAGACTCTTGGGATGTATGCCCCAAGTCAATTATACAAGCTACAAGCCCATTAGGTCCAAGAACTCATCAAATGTGTAGCAAAAGAAGAAGGAGAGATATGCAAATGGAAGAATGTCGAGAAATATCACTAGGACCCAACTCTTCAATAGAAGGAGGTCCATATCTATGGTAAGGAGAAAGAAACAGCAATCGATAAGGTGATTTCGCAACAAACATTGCTGATCCAAAAGTCTATTGATGAACTTGAAGCAAAGTTTAATAGGACGTTGAAATGGATATATGAAAATGTTGTGACTCTTGTTGAGACAGTTGAGGAGAGGATCATGCAAAATAAGTTAGGTAATCACAATAAACAAAGGATACAGAACTAAGAAATAGCTCAGAACACTTTTTGGCAAACAAAAAAAAATGGCTAATGAAAGTCAGGCTATAGATGCAACCATAGAAGAAGATAATGTATGTGACATCTATATATATATGACCATTAGAGAGACCATTTCCCAGTCTTGTTTTATCTACATGAGTATTGGGAAAGTGCCTTAAATCCAAAATTTATATAGAAGCATATGTTTGGAAGATTTCCTCTTCCACACGATAATTATAGACAGCCCCACAACCAACCACACTATCCTAAGGAGACTTATTACCAACCTCAACATGGTCCTCAACCATAGTGGCATCAACCACAATCGTGGGGGAGGCCACCACCAAATTAGCCTTATCCTTCCTACCAACCGAAACTGCATGGATATTATGTTCAACATCCTATTTCTTCAACTAGTTCTACGTCCTCTACTTCAAATCATCACTACCACTCTCTCAAGTACTATCAACCCATAACATCCCTAGAGGGATCACCACCTCGCACCTCTTTCCATCCATCCTATCGTTAATATTCTCATACTCCACCTCATCACATGGCACCAACAAGGACACAAGAAGGTTTTGCGCCACAATATCAACAAACAAATGCCACTTGTGCTACAAATGTGCATAAACATGCTAACATTGGTGGGTCTCAACTGTAAAGTTGGAAATGTCCCTTCTAGAGAAAAGGTCGTAAGTTGAAGTAAAAGACTCATGGATCTACCACATCATCTAAACTAGCACAATGCCAATCTAGTGCAACACCTTCATTTTCACCACCACCATCCTCTAATCCTACACACAGGCCACCATCCATCATTACTTCAATTCCAAACCTAAGTGATGAATCTATAAGTGTGGGGAGACTAATAAATCCATGAATACCATATCATGATCAAGGGTGAACTCATGGGATAGACATTCATCACGATAACAGACCTCACATCTTGATCCACCATACATTTAACACTCAAGTGTGTGACCAATGATTTGTCTACCAAGCCACTGCAACATCAACAAACACCTAGTGACTATGAAATGAATGGTTACCAATGTTTTATATATGCATGGATCCTATCTATCCACTTATTAATCCTTTTCATGACCAAATGTTTAGTCATGGGGGTCACCCCCCATTCTAATCTTCAAGATTCATAAGTGTTTTTCATCTTTTTGTTTTACAATTTTTTGTCATTTTCCTATTTCTTGATACAAATTTTCCTATTTCTTCCAGTTTTTTCTATTTATTGTTTTTCATTTTCTTTGTTATGTAGTCTGGCTTGTGAATAAAAAAATCATGTAGCCCATTGAGATGAGGTTTTCTTTATGTTGTCAAGTCATAAGGGATAGATTATTTGGACATTGAGACCACATCATTCATCCACTCATTCCAGTAATAAGAGGTTCTTACCCTAGTAATAATGATAATCATTTCCATAATCCAACCTAAAAATATGATCATTTTGTTTAGGCAAAAGAGTGCAGAATCAAGCAGAACATAAGGGGTGTGACATCAAGGGGATTTGTGGATTCTCTTTGGCCACTTCTATATGTTCTATCATGTTGTCAAGGTTGTAATTATATCCTTGTAGATCTAAAAAAAATAGGAGTAAGAGTACTATAAAAAGACACTAAATAAGATATGTGGGTCCCACTAGAAAGACATGTACCCATGCTTGAAGGTTGGCGGCTTCTCAGAACCATAAAAAAAATTCATGTGTGCCATCAATAAGCTCCTCCCTTGGACAAAATGCCAAGTGATGTTACTCGTTACAACTATGATAGTCTTATGGTTGTTTGTTGACGTGATGAAACAATGCAATGTCACTGCAATGTGGCTTGGACTTGGTTCGAATCCTGCAAAGGACTCATGATTATTTAACCATCAATAACACACAAGGATTCATTGTGCTCATGGTAAAGCACCTTATGTCCCAATTTCTATAATCCTTTCTACAGTCCCTTTCATCTTGTTGTCTATGTGATCCTAACTTGTGGTTTTTTGTAACAAATATCTCGAATTGGTCGTTTTAACATGTGTGTTTTGTTGCATTCAGCCCCTTTAGTATTTATGAACATTTTTAGGTGTGGTTACACAAGGGCATCATAGGCTAGAGCTTGCTTTGGGGAGGATCCACTTGTGTAACTTTTGTAACTTGTACTTGTTTGGCACAACCACATCATTCTTAACCTTCCAAATGCATAATTGTTAAATTTCATAGTTTCCCTTCTTATGTAACTTGATATGTCCACAACATTGATTTCAATGCTCTTTTTCTTGCTTCTTCTAAAGCTTTTCACATTGATGACTCCACCTTCTCACACTTTTAGTGCCTCAAACTAATTTTCCACTTACCCCAGAACTTTGGACCTAACCTCAAACCTTCCAACCAATCATAGAGCTTCATTTTTCATGCTCAGTTGCCCCATTTAATGCATATTCTTGGACCTCGATATTGAGTACCCAATATTGGGTGGGATGCAACATTGGATACCCAATATTAGGTCACACAAAACCTATATATATGATCCCTATGATTCCCAAAATTCATTCTCATCATTTGCAGCTAGGGGAGTTGTTCAAATTTTCTCTCATAACTCAGAGCTTTTCATACCCACTTTCCACTTACAATATTTGGCTCTCTACTACTCTGATTTTTGTGACATTTGAACCTATTTGAATTCAAAGTGTTCAAGTTAGTTGTGGGGGGTGCTTGCATGGAAAACTTCAAATTTTTTATAGTTTGCTATTGCCTGGAGGGTATTATAAGGGTAAGAGTGTTAAACACTTTAGGTGTTATCATGAATAATCAATCGTATTAATGTCAGAAACCTTAATTTTTCCACCCAATGAACCATAACCATCATTATAAGTCACACATAAGGAAAAAGGAACCAATTGCAAGGGGTTGTAAAAGATGATAAACTCTTTTTGGGGATTTTTTCTAAAAATTTTTCTAACTCTACAATCATATGAACAAAGAACTTAATGAATTAAGGTCAAGAGTATGGTATACATCTATTAATGGTAACCATTGACACCTTAGTAACACCTAATCTTTACTTGATTGCAGATGGTCCCAAAATGAGGTGCATAAGGAGAACCTTCACAGAGAGTAGCTAAGCATCCACGAGGTGGCCAAGGCCAACAAGGTGAACGTGTAGAACATGAGGAGTAGGAAGCCCAATCATTGAACATTCATTAAGAGGCTCTTATCATAGGACATTTGGTCCAAGGAGAGGTTGGAAAACTGTCAACTCTCATGTAGGGACAACAGCTCACATTGCCTCCTGAATGCCTTGAGGCCATCCAAGAAAACTCCACATTGACCATGGTCATCATGGATATGAATTGTGGCCCATTTATGGAGTCTGATCTAGAAGCGGTTTGAACACAACTTCATGCATCACCCTTGTGGTCCATTCTTTTAGATAGTGGCGAATGGTACCTTGGTGAGATCCATCAATTCTAGCACAACAAATATGAACGTACCACTATAAACATCTATGGAGTTAATGCATCTTTCTTAGTCAAGGAAATTGCAGCAGCCCTTAATATGCCAAATGAAGGGACTAAGGTAGCCCATTTGTCTACAAAATTTGACCTTAACACTAAAAAGTTGTGACTGAAATGAGCATACAGCAAAGAAGATAAAACATATAATGAACTAACTTTGGAGGAGAGGACATATTTCAAGATTGGTATATATCATTTTTTTCCCATCAAAGGGCTCAACTAAATCTCAACATATGCAGCCAGGGAAAGTGCCATTTTAATGGGTAAATATGTGGCCAATCTTTCCCAAGTCTACTTCACCAAAATTCAGAGGTGGTTTGAGGAGAAAAAGGCAAGGAAACCAACACTTCCATTCTCTTACCTAATCAAAAAGTTATGCAAATGTGCTAGAATCTTGGGGTATACGAATGATATCCCTAGAAAGGCTCAGAATGCCTCCTTCACCAAACTCCTCAAACCTATGGCACCAAAGAAAGATCTTGGTGAAGAGAAAGAATCAAAGAGGGAAGTAGAGGCAGAAGTAGAAGTATAATGTGAGCTTGAACAACACCTAGAAACACAAGTACCATTGCCAATACTACAAGACTACAAGCCCTTAATGAGTCATTTGCAAAAAATTGTTGAGGCTGTTAGTTGGGAAAGCAAAGATAAGTCTAATCTCTTCAAAGTAATCAATGATGTTGTATAGCCCACCATTTTAGCTAATCCAACAAGGGAAGAGATCTCATTGCAATCATGAGGAGGATCCTAGTGGTCCAGGAAAATTTCTAAAAGTGTAGCATCCTTTCAAGTAATGCTTGACACTGGAGAAGGTGCCATAGTTGTGGTAATGCAGCATTAGGATGTAGTAGGTGCAGCAAAAGTGATTATAGATCACATCAAAGAATTTTTTTAATGTGCCTATTGTGCCCCGAGTAGATCTTACTAAGGCTAGAGAAGTACAAATGTTGGCCAAGACTTCAATGACTCTTGCGGTGCATGAGGATCTGCTAAATCGCTTGCTGTAGATAGGGCAAGTGATGACCACCCTGTTTGACATCCCCAGTGATGTCATTGTGGCACAGTCAAACCTCATAGCCACTAAAGGGAAGCTGGTTATGGCTGAAGTTAGGGTAGAGCACACGAAAGTGGAAGTGCAAAGGTTACAACAATTGCTGGATGCCTTGAGAGCTGAATGACGAGACCCTACCTGGGTTGTTGTGCTTGACCAACTAGAATAATTTAGGATGAAGCTACTCACAAAGTTGACTGAGGAGTGCACAACTAAAGAATAAGAAAAAAAGAAGGTAGTTTGGAATGCCTCAACTACTAATGCACAATCCTATGCTTATAAAAAGGCATTGACTGCCACATAAGAGGAAAATAAGCAACTCACCTTCGAAAATTCAAGGTTGACCACAATTGAAAAGCAAAAGGATATTCTTGAAGAGAGTGTTCACCAGTTAAGAGAAAAATTGGTGAGGGTTAACTAGCATATTAATAAATTGGCCAGAGAAAATAGAACTCTCTCAATGGAGGAGGTTTGCGCTATTCAACAAAAGTTTGCAATAGAAATAAGTGCATGGTAGAATGAGGTCAAGAAGCATGAAAAACTAAAGGAACACTTATGTGACTAGGTAGGCATGTATAAGCAAATAAATAAGAAGGAAATCTAGATGGCTAAAGCTCGCATTGAGTCCCTGTTAACACAAAATCCTAAGTGGCATCCAATTCTAGGTAGTTGTGCACTAGTCCAATAGGTGGAAGTAAAGAATAAAGTCCTGTAGATCAAAGATTTGAAAGAATACATGGCGTTGGCTAACCTTAAATATGCTAACCTTACCATGTTAATAGTAGGTCAACCTCGGAATGAGCTAGAGAAATAGGTAGTGACCACCTATGCATTGTATGAAAAAGATTTTGTAGATTGGAAAGATGCTTTGCAGAAGATCCATGTGGCAAATTTGGAATTGGAGGTGATCAAAGATCGCTACCATAGATAGAAGGATGTTAACTCAGACCTAGCTAGGAGATTGATAGATTATCATGAATTGAGAGTAAAAGTTAGGGTCTTTGAGGAAGAATGAAGGTAGTTTGTGGCTTGTTACATGAAGGCCAATCAAATGTTTCGACAGCTGCTATGCCCTTGGGATGTACCAGCACTAGCACACATTAGTTCAGCAGCTTGGATGGTACACAACCCATATACAGAAGAAGAAAAGTTGCAAGCATTGTTTGATCACTACAAATTTCACAAGCATAGCAACAAAGGAAAGAAACCAATGAAGGAGCCACCGCCTTCGGGCACTACATGAGCTTCCTAGATTTTGTCTTGTAATATTGTATTCCATATTTGTACTACACCACTGTGGCATGTAAGAGTCGATTATTTTTTTTTGTTATTTAAGTTAGTCAATAATTCCATACCTTCCCAATATTTTGTAAAGAAATTGTTTTTCATTTTGTTTAACTCAAGGACAAGTTTTCATTTAGTCATGGAGGTATGATGAGTCATGAACCTATCGATCCCAATACTGGATATTTGATAGTAGAGCTTTGATATCGGATACCTGATATTGGAGCCTAGGAAGCAATGTCGAATATTCGATATTGTTGCCTTTGTGCTAGCCTATAAATACAACACTTGGGTGCATGGTTAAGAGACAACAGAAAGTTTTAGTTTTTAGTTCTTAGTTTTTGGTAGTCTTTCTTAGAGTTCTGTTATTCCCAGTGCATGCCAGCAATGTGATGTTTATAATCATATGACACCTTTATTTGTATGTGATGTACTTGGACATGTTACATGACTAGAAATAAAGATCGAGATTACTTCCATCATTACTACATTCACTTAGATTTATTATTGCTTTAACTATTTATTTAATTGTTTAATTATTTTCTATTCTTCTTAGTTAACATTTCCATTTATTGCTATTTACTATTACTATCATTAAGTGAAATGTGTACGCCTTAATCACAAGCGTTTAAGTGTAGATACTTGGTAATTTAGTAGTGTACCATTTGGCACACCTAGTGACATACACTTGGCAATTCCAAAAGTAGTCTCATGAAGTCCAAGGCGTATATGAATGATTAAGAGTGGACACTTATCACACATAGGTTGGTTTAGATCTTATTTTCCATTGTTTATTAGCTTAGTTAATTTATCTCTTTATTGTCATTAGGAGCAGCATAGAATTAGATAACATCATATGACTCACTTTGGACTAAACCATACATGACAAAGCTACCACTAGTCCAAGTGAGAAGACAATGAACTATGACCAAAGCTTAACAATCTAGATGCCACAACTAGTCCCATTGATGGAATTCGACTAGATCATGAGTGAATGCTTGTGATTCATATGTTTGGGTGTAGGGGTACCTCATCGCTCATCACTCAAATTTGATGTTACAGGTAGCTATGTTCTTTGGGCAGAGAAAATGGATCCATCCTCACCTATCAAACTGATTATTCAGGCCACCTCATTAAGGTCACTCATGGTTGATCTGTATATAGATGGGTCCTTGCCACTCNTTGTTACACCAACAATACTGTTAGAACTATTACGGCCGCCAACTAGGCAAAAATGATGAAGGATAAGATGCCTACAACCACGATTCAAGAAGAGGAGTAGCAACCACCACCTTCACCTGCCACTTAGACAACAGTGTTAGAAATCATTGCAATCTCCCAGTGGTTGTGAGAATATAGAGAATGGCTCTTGAGTGAACCAGAGCAAAGAAAAAGCACGAGTGGCAAGGACCCATCTATATACAGATCAACCATGAGTGACCTTAATGAGGTGGCCTGAATAATCAGTTTGATAGGTGAGGATGGATCCATTTTCTCTGCCCAAAGAACATAGCTACCTGTAACATCAAATTTGAGTGATGAGCGATGAGGTACCCCTACACCCAAACATATGAATCACAAGCATTCACTCATGATCTAGTCGAATTCCATCAATGGGACTAGTTGTGGCATCTNATGCCTGTTATTCTAGAGTAGGAATGTCTCTCCCATGTACCACTCCTTGGTGGAAGCAATGATTGGCCACATGGGAGAGGTCTTTAGTTGGTCCTGTACTTCTCTTGGTGCATGCTCCAGGAAAGGGCCAAAACTTAACTCTTGGAGCATTGATTTTTGGACCTCCCTTGATTTGATTTGATTTGATTCAAGCAAGCCTCTATTAAGGTCACTTCAAGGTTTGCTAATTGTGCTAGCACATCATCCCGATGAGAGTGTTCTCTTGCTGTTGCAGTTGGTTCTAGAATTTTTCTAATAGATTCCACCTTTGCCTCTTCCTTGAGAGGACATGTGGTGTGGGTTGCAAGCAGTTCTTGCTAGGGCTATTCTTGGCCCCTTCTCGTTTTAGGCCATTTTTCCCTTGGTTGGGACTATCTTTCTTCCTGCGTGTGCTTTTCTTTTGGTGTCATCTATGGTCACAACACATCCATGGATTAGTATATATAATGTGTAACTCTAAATATTTGAATACCTTCTCTTGTTAGTTAGTTATACTTGGCTAAGGTTGGACCATGGTAGATTGATTATTTTAGTAATTATTTATTATAATTGTCACTGGAGGTTGTTGGAAAGGTTTAACTCTTGTAATTTAGTGTTTAATAGTTGATTTTTAGTTAAACCTTTGTGGGAGTTAGAGAAAATGGCAAAAAATTTTCTATCAAAAATGGTACATTTTTGGCCTCCACGACGAAGAGCTTATCTCTGGTAGCTACAAGGTTGAAGAATGAAGTGATTTGAATCAACGGTTTGTAAGTTATGGGCTTTGGAAGGTTCTAGGCTCTAAAAATTTGAAAAACTCCCTTGGCATTTGTGAGAAAATGTAAAATTTTCAATGTGGGATCATGCATATATATAGTATTTTTTCCTTATGTTGACAGGGCCTTGTATACGAGTTGTCATATACAAGTCTACTTCATCGATAGGGCCCTGTATACAAGGCCCATTGGCAAAAAATTTCAAATGTTAATATCTCAAAAAATATAAGGAATTTTTTAATGAATTGGGGGTCCATTGAATCCCAAAAAAGCCAAGAATATGATAAAATCATTGACATGGATGTTTGAAAGCTCAAAAATTAAAAAAATTGATGGAGAACATATTTATTGAACAAAATATGTAAAGGAGCACATGGTCTGATGTAGAAGATGGATGTACGAAAGATTTAGATTACAAGAATGCATAAGGATAAGGTGCTTAACAAATCCAACCAAGAGATATACAAGTGGGTCCTCCCCATAGTAGGTACATGCCTTGTTTACCCTTGCATAACCTCAACCTAAGGAGTCCATGGGCCCCATAGGTGATTAATGATTGATGGAAGTTAAGGACCAACTCTCGAAAGATTCTACCTAAGAATTCAAATACATTAGACCAAGACATGGAATCAAGAACATGGACATCGATAGTAAGGTGAATTATGGTTAGCATAGATGGATGATAGAGAAGATGGAATCAAATTCCAAGCTAAGGTCATAAGAAGTCCCTTGTAGAATTTGTGTTTAGAATGACATGAGAAGATCAATCCTTAGTCTAGACCAAAACTAACCTCTTTCAGTCACTTCACATTGCCACTCCAAGATTAATCCACCTCCTCAAGACACAAGACTAACCCACATAACAACCATCATTCCATAAAGAGAAGAAAAGAGAAGTAGGAAGCAAGATAAGGCCTTAGTTAGAAGGGACCTTCAAGCATGGGTAACATGTCTTTCTAGTCCCATAACTAGTTTTTGTATCTCGTTTATTTGTCTAAGGGGTGTGCTTTGAATTTCCATCATGTTTTTTTTTCATTTATTTTATTTATGTTCTTTTCTTTTTGGATGAGAACCACACCATGCAAAGACTTTATTTGACTTCCTATTATTGGAACATGGAATGGTAAGAAGTTGATGAAAAATACTTAAGCACTCAAGTAAGCAGAAGAGTACAAAGAGTATTGAGTTCCCTTGAAGTCACACCTTGTACAAACTTTTGAATCCTTTCCAATTTTGAAAACTACCAAGGTCACTAATTTATTAAAAGTTGATTTAATGAAAAGGTACCTCAAACTTCCAAAACAAAGAAGACCATAGAGTTTGTGAATGGATGGATGTCATGGACTTGCTATCTATTTCATAAAAAAGAAACCATGACCAAGCCATTAGTACAAAAATTCAAAAATAGAAACCAGACATCAGCAAACCAAAAACATGAAGCACAAACCACCATTAGTAGCAACCACAACATCATTAAGTCCTATGAAGATAAAGCATGTTTATTAGCAAAACATTTTGAAAACCATACTCAAACCAAATAAGGTAAAATATATAAGAAAGTTTAAAATATTTAAGAAAGGTTCAAGCATACTAATGATGGTGTAAAACAAAAAATGGTGTAAAACTAGGAAAAACTTGGAAAATCAAAAAGTTGTATAATAAATAGTTTGCAAAAATAAAAAATGTGGAAAGGAAAAAGTAGAAAAACTGAGGAGCCACATGGATGATTAGCATGGATGGCCATCTCCCCCATGATTCAGTTGGAAGAAGGAGATTTGAAAAATTGAATGTGGTTGTCCATCCATTGAGGTATTTGTTGCACTGGCTTACTTGGGCTCATGGAAAAGCTTTACTTGTTGGATGTTGACCAACTGCTTTTTATTTGAGCTTTCAAGTTTGTATATGGTTATAGCCCCAGAAGAAAAGGTTTCATCAATTATATAAGGTCCCTTCCACAACATTTGGAAGTTTGTTTTCTGTGGTACGTGTGTGGGGTTCTAGTAGAGAACCTTATCTCCTAGTTGAAATTTTACTTTCCATATTCTTAGGTCATGTTGTTGCTTAAATGCCTTGTGAACTTCATTCAAAGATAGGGGCACTAATTGGTTTTTTTCTAGCACATTGAGGTTGATCAATCTTTCTTTTTAGGCTAGACTTAGGTCAAGATTCAAGTCACAGGCCATTGAGAGTGTACAAAGCGTAGATTCAATCGAGTGTGTTGGAAGTTTTTTGTACACCAACTCATAGGGAGAGTAGCCAATAGGAAGTTTCCATGTTGAGTGGTAGGCCCAAAGGGCATCATTGAGTTTTGTGCTCCAATCTCCCCTATATTTGCTTATGGTCCTTGTTAGAATCTTTGTAATCTCCTTGTTAGTTACCTTTGCTTGACCATTGGCTTGGGGATGATAGGGTATTTTTAATTTATGTTCAACCCCCAAGTGTTGCATGAGTTTTCGAAAAGTTGCACCTATAAAATGAGTCCCATTTTTAGAAATTAGTGCACGTGGCATCCCAAACTTGTTTACAAAATTTTGTTATACAAATCTAGTAGCAGTGGATGATGTACAATCAGTGATGGATATTGCTTCTACCCATTTGGTGCAGTAGTTAACTGCTACGATGATATACACCTTTCCATTGAACATGGGTGTGATGGAACCCATGAAGTCAATGTCCCAAATGTCAAAGAGTTTTAGTGGTTGAATCCATTATTGAGGATCCTTCATTCATGCGGTCATCTCACCATCTCTTTGACAATGTTCACAAGATTAGACAAATTGGTGGGCATACAGGCCAATAGTATTCTACCATCAGGAGTTTTATGATTGTACATCTCCTTGCATAGTGGCCTTTGCAAGGGCCTTCATGAGCATCCTGGAGAATGTGTAGTTGATCTACATCAAAGACACACCAACAAACTAGGCCATCAACACACACCTTATAAAGATGTTCATTGATTTTTGTGAAGTACTTTGTCTAATGAAGAAATTTTTTTTCCTAAAGTCTAAATCTTATGGCATCTCCAAAGTAAGAAGGTAAGTGAGAATGCCATTTTACCATGTTGTTTTTGAAAGAATTTATCCAGTTACTACTCCTGTAAAGAGGAGTTCATCTGGAAATTGATTAGAGAGTGGGCTCTTCTTCTCTTTATTATCCCATCTTAATTAAGATAGGTAGTCAGTGACCACATTCTCGATCCCTTTCCGATCTACCATTGTGATATCGAATTCCTATAAAATCATGAGTCACTGTATGATACAGGGGCTCACTGTCAGCTTATTCATTAGGAAGTGGATGGCACTATGGTCGGTGTGCACAAACACATTGTAGCCAAGCACATAGTGCTTAAACATTTTGAAAGCATACACCACTCCAATTAATTCTTTCTCAGTTGTAGTGTAATTCAATTGTGCATCCACAATGCTTGACTTGCATAGTGGATGTAATATGGATGTTTTTTATCATCAAACTACATAAGCATGGCTCCCATAGCATAATTAGATATGTCCATCATTATGTGAAATGGTTTGGACTAGTTTGGTACCCATAGAATTGGAGTTTTCACAAGTTTTTCTTTTAATTGTTAGAATGCATGTTCAAACTCCTTGGTCTAGATGAATGGAACATCTTTCTTCGTAAGCTTGACAAACAACTTTGCAATCTTAGAAAAATTCTCTATGAATCGCTGATAGTAGCCAGTATGTCCAAGGAATGATTGCATGTCTTTACCTATCTCTAGTTGGCATGTGATTCCTTGGATGACCCTTATTTTTTCAGGGTCTACCTCAATCCCTTGTGAAATTCGGTGCCCCAGTACTATGCCCTCCTAGACCATTAGATGGCCTTTTTGCTAATTAAGCCTAAGGTTTGTTTCGACACATATTTTCAATACCTACTTAAGGTAGTTCAGGGCTTTCTCAAATGAAGTCCCATAGGTAGAGAAGTCATCTATAAAGACTTCTACCTCACTACCAATCTGCTATTGGAAAATACTAAGGACCAGGTGTTGAAATGTTGTAGGGACATTACACAGACCAAATGGCATCTTGTAATATGCAAAAGTCCCCCACAGACTTCTAAATGTAGTCTTAGCCTAATCTTCTGCTACAATTTGATTTGGTTATTACCACTATAACCATCCAAGAGGCTATAATAGTAATGCTTAAAAATCATGTCCAACACTTGGTCCACAAATAACAATGGAAAATGATCTTTAAATGTTACCATGTTTAATAGCCTAAAGTCGATGTAGACTCACTAGTTACGACCTTTCTTTGGCACAATTATGAGTGGGCTAATCCACTTACTATCCATGATGGAATAGATGAACCCTACCTTGATGAGTTATTTTGTTTCCTCCTTGATGATCTACTTTAGTTTGGGGTTTAGTTACTACTGCAGCTGCCTTCTAGTTTCATGGCTGGGTCGGTGTAAATGCAATGCTAGCATATCCTTGGATCGGTTCCAGTCAACTTGGGATATGACCAAGCAAAGTCTATTAGCCATTTGTTAACCACCTTTCTTTTTGTTTAAGAGCAAGTTTGACATTGATAATAACTAGCTTGTCATTGTTTAAAAATGCATACTCCATGTTGGCTTGTAGATTTTTTAACTCTAGGGGCTCTTGCTTGAAATTATCAAGGATTCCTAACCCTCCCCAATAGGTATCATCATCTTTATCATAAGAGAGTTGGTAATGAACTTGCTCAAGTTCATCCATGCCTTCAAAATAAGCACGTCAGGCCCTTCATTGGTTCCATGCATAATGTGTTGCTATCAAAGTTAATTGTCAGCCATTGGGTGGCCTCCTTCTTTGTGGCTATTGTGTACAGGAATTTTTGGATATCTATATCTTATGCATACCGATTACATGCTTTAATGTATGTACTTTTGATGTACTATATTTTCTACACGCATTTGCACTTATTATCATTGTACACGATGCATGGAAGATGCTTCTTCTCTAAGCATCAAAATTCATTTTTCTTAGATATTTCCAAGGAGAGATCCCTTATACCCATTTGTGCATCAATCATGCTTAACCAAGACCTTTCCATAATGATGGGAAATTCGCCTTTGCAGTTCTTAACCTTGATCACTAGAAAATCTATTGGATAGAACCACCCACAAACTGTGGTCATGATGTCCTTCATTAGTCCCAAAGGGACAATGATTGACTGATTGGCCAACTCCAAATGGATGTTGCTCTTTTTGAGAGGTGGTAGGTTCCAAGCTTTGTACATGTCATGGGAAATGAGATTGACACTAGAACTAGATTCAAGAAGAGCCTTGCATGGCTCATGTTTAGCAATTTGCAAGTAAATAAGAGGACTTCTTATGTAAGATCTTTTCATGGGAAGGTTGCTAGCCTTGATCCAATTGAAAACAACATGAGTTAACATCATAGTGCAAATCTGAGGCAACATTTGGTTTGAAGGGTACTTGAATGTGTTTAATGCAAAGGATGAGGGTGTTGGAGATACAAGGCGACTCGCCATATTAGGTTATGAGGGTTTTGGAGGATTTTTGGGTTAGAAAAATGATCATTTCCTAGATTAGTTGTTTGAACCACTTAAGTGGAAGGCCGGTTGTGAATGTACAACCCTCGTAGCATTTCATTGCTACAGCTGTGGGGAAATTTCACCTTGCATTGATGAAGCAGGAGGTAACTAGGTTGAGGGTGAAGGGATGTGTGCAAATGGATGTAGAGGGTGGCATGGGTATGGGTTCTCCCCTCAAGTAGATGGCAAATGTGTTTGGTGGTACTCTATAGGGTAATAGTGATGCTGAAATGCTGCATGGCTTGCAGGGCTTCGTGGAGAAACGGGTTGCTAAACATAGTACTTGTGTGGATTTTATTCTTCACGATTGTGATTGGTGCCACTATTGGTATTGCTCATATGGTTGTGGTGGAGCTCCACTTGGATAATAAGCTTGTTGTTGCTAGTGGAACTCCCTTGGATTGCCT
>MNCI01000952.1:368762-452067 GCA_015680685.1 Gnetum montanum
TTTTTTGCAACTCACCTTCTTCTTTTGCTACTTGCTCTATTAGCCTTTGTATTTGATGAGCTCTTAGTTCGGATAGTCTCCCTTGGGCATAAGCCCAAGAGTTCTTCTAGTTTCTACTCTAAGCCCATCTATGATGTGGTGGAGTTGTTTCCTTTAAGAATATCCATGGCCAGGGCATCAGTGTAAGAGAGAATAATATCTGCCCATGGTGGCATCCAAGGGTTCATGTGTTCCCTGTTTCCAACCTTGGATTTTCTTTCTTAGATTAGACACTTTGGAGTATGTCTGGTATTTGTCATTAAATAGTTCTAGCATGGTACTCCATCTACGAATGGATTCCGGCTCTAAGGACTAGTACCAACTTTTAGCCTCTTTGATGAGTATCTTGGGGAAGAGCTTGAGTTTCTGCAAATCATTTTCAATGTTTTGTAAAGCACAAGCATCATGGAAAGCTTGTAGATGTGTTTGTGGATTAGAGTTATATTACCCCTCAAATCTTGAGATATTGTTCATGTCTAAGCGCTTGATTCGACTATCTTTCATGTTCCTAGTTAGAATATTAACTACCTCTATAATATTAAGCATGCTTTGAGTCACCAATAGAGGCTCATCATCATCATGATTTCATTGTCATCGATGATGTCCTCTATTACCCCTTTGATTATTGTGAACATGGCAATTAACATTATTGCCTCTATGGTTACCTCCATCATGGTTATTCCTTTTGCGGTGTCTTTCAGAAGCAAAAAAGGAAGAAGAAGTAGATGCAAATGAAAAGGATGAAGAGGGAGAAGAACACCACCATGGTGTCTACCAATTTCCCTTCAGTTATCATGGCCATGTTCATGAGTTTCCCTATCATTTTGATGCTTGTTTGATCCCTTGCCTTAACTGCCATCTTTCCTTGAACCTGAATTGTGGATTGTAGATTGCAAATTTAGGGGCACACCCTCATCTTTAGTAACAAAGGGTAGAGAATCTTCATGTTAAGAGCCCTCAGAGGTAGTGTCCTTGTTGTTGTCTTATTTCAACAGGAATAACGGATTAGTGAACCATTTCCACATCACATCCTCATGATGCCTCTCTTAATGTTGATCTCGCCTGCATTGTGTTTTAGTGGGATGGTAGTCTCGAGTGTCATACCCATTCACAAAGTATTCCTCTTGAAGATTAGAGATGCCTAACTTCTTCAAAGTTTGAAGTAGCATCCCATGCATAGATTGATCAGGGGGCAATACAACGTTACCTTCCATATAATGCCATTGTAGTTGCTCATCCTAATGCAGGATGAAGATGAAATTAGGCACATACTCATTTGGATGAGTATATGTCACTCTGCACTCTTGTAGGATCAACAGTTTCTTATCATCTTTCCTGCGAGAAGAAGACATTTTGTAAACAAATAAAGTATTAGTGTGCTTTTGTAGTTATATTATTTGGAAATGATATCGACCTTGAGGTTCATCTAATGATATTAATGATATCCACTAAACCTAGATAATGCATATTTCAACAAACAAAGTCCCTGGCAATGGTGCCAATGATGAGCAATGAAGGTACCTCTATGCCCAACCATACGAATCACAAAGCGTTCATGTGCGATCTGGTCGAATTCTGTGGACTCTATAGTTTATGGTACACTAGTCTTCTAAGAAGTCAACCTTGCCTTAAGGTCGTTTATTTTCTTCCCAATTACACTTGTGAAGTACAAAGGTATGGTTAAGTGTAATCAAGACATATAATTTTTATCATTTTGTGTTTTATGTTCTTTGGTGCTTAAAGAGAGAGATAATGTAATTTAATAACTAATTTGATTTAAGTAACTAACTGATCTCTAACTAGTCCTAACATAAGTATCCAATCCACTTTCCGTACACGTCCTGAACCCATGTATCCATTGCTAGGTTACCAAGTACTACGCTACTAGGCACACCAAGTAATAACGCTACTAGGATTACCAAGCAAATATATGTTTACGCTCGAAGCAGTCGTAGTTATGTACTTAATCTATTTAGCTTAATTAGTTAAATTCTAATTTAACTTAGTTTAGCTTAATTGATTAAATATTTAATAAAAATAATGAATGCATAAATAAAGCATTTAAACTATCTAGAAGGTTGCAAGGTTTATCAAGAAGCTCATCTTTATTACTGTACACATTAGTGTGGTTCAGGTACAACAATGCTCGAATAAAAATTTGTGCACTCAATGACACCTAGTGTAGGCACTTGGGGAAAATATTCTAACTTTCACATAGACAAATTGCAAGAGCTTTGCTACTACTATGACTTGAATGCCCCTAAACATGGTTGGAAGCTTGTATTTATAGTTTTTGCTTAGGACTATGTCAATGAGGCCTCGTCAACGTAGCAAACACTACGTTGATGTGGCCCTGTCGATAGGGCAACACCATGTAAACAAGGCCCCATCGATGGAGGCTTGTCTATGAGGCCATGTCAATGGGGGTCCATCGATGAGGCCATGTCAACGGGGACCCATTGATGAGGTCATGTCAATGGGGGCCCGTCAACGTGACACTTTGACGCTTCATCACCAATCCATGTTTTGCAATTGCTTCTATAGGTTTTGACAAATGATTTGAGTCATAAGCTTTAGAAAAATCCATGAAATAAACAAAAATTTAAATTATTGAAATATATAGGTAGTATGCAAAGAATAGTTTAAACATATAAACTGCAAAATATAGTTGAAATTTAGTGTTTTCAATAGGTTCATAAGGCTTATGACATAATAAAAGATAGTTTTAGTATCATTTACATAGTGGTTTGCCAAGTCCATATTCTCTTATTTTAACTAAGATGAACTAGCACAAGCACAAGGATATAGATTAGTAGCTTCTACTGTGTAATAAAAAATGTTTTAATTTCCTTTATTTAAGGTCTACATAAAGATAGTTTTTATTTTATATTTGGGTCTCTTGATTGATGTTGCTATATAAGAGAGAATCAACATAGCTGAAAATGTCAAATAATACCTATAATCAACATAGGTAACATTATTTTGTGAGGACAAAGGTAAAATTAAGGATAAAGTTAAGATTGATTATAATGAAGTAACTTTCTTTGTACTATTAATGCTTTCATTTTTGGCTGTTCATTTTAGTAGCATAAAAGCATGATAAATTGAGCCAAATGAGTAAAATGCAAAATGATTGGAATTAATACATTTGATGTTAAATTGAGAAAATATTGAAATATTATAAACTAATTCAAAAGTAATATAGTTTAGTTAGTTAAGAAGTAGCTAGCAAGTTAGAGATCTTGAAGGTCTCAAGGAGATAAGAAAAGGAATTTAATTTCAGTTTTATTAAATAATCCGAGTGTTGATGCATAAAATTTGGACGCACCAACATCGCACCAACATCGGGAAAGAAAACTCATTTGAGAAGATTATTGCCTAGGATGCCTCCTGTATGAGTACAAAAATTTGGGAATAGTCTTACCTGGAGAGGGTCATGTGAGGTTTTAAAAAAGTAAATGTGACATTTTAAAAAAGTAAATCAAACTGGAAAATCAGGGAATTTGAAAAACTATTTTTGAAATTAAATAACACTTTTGAATTCCAAGACTTAATGTAAATACAATAGTTAATTACAAAAAATTAAATTTTCCTTGGTCCGTCGTTGTTATTAGTTTGTGCTGTGTGGCCATAGCGTTGCCACAGCCAACATTACTTGTAGGTGCTGTGAGAGAGGGAGAGGGAGAGGGAGAGGGAGAGGGAGAGGGGTAGAGATTTATCTGGTGTTCCACTACCACGCACCTCATCATTGCCTACCCGAAGAGAGAGAAAGTGGAGAAGAGAAAATCTCACGCACCCTGCTAGAGAGAAGAGGCTGGTTGATGGTGCCCACTGCCGTCTCTTATGCTTAGACAGAACACCATCACTAGCAAGAGAGATATGCCCTTGTTGCCACCATCACAGATTGTCTACCTCGTTGTTTGCCGCGTGTGCGGCTGGAAGAGAAGATTGCCCGTCGGTTGCCGGTTGCTGCACTGTGGAGTACGTCTGCTTCCTGTCACACACCTGCTACTGACAGAAAGCCTACGTTGCCGTTGCCAACATCCACGTCGGCCGCTGCACCACGCGTCAACGCCGCACCACCTGTTGGAGAGAAGAAAAAGAAAGAAACAAACTGTCACCTGCCTGTTTCTGCAATGGAGAGGGATGCCCCACAGGAAGGTCGTCTGTGCACACGTCGTCCACGGCAATCATGATTCATCATGAACCAAAAAAAAAAAAAAAACCCACTGCCTGTTGGTTTTCTGGTGCGTCCCTTGGAACTGACGCGCTGTGGTCCGTGCGTCCGTTTCTGACTGCAACTTCCTCCCCCACGAACCGCTGTGGACCCTTGTTTTATAGCCGCCCGCGTGTCTGTACCAGCCGCGTCCGCCACTCATATCCGCCACTGTGTAACCATCGCCACAGACGTGATGGTTACGATAGCCTTGAATGGCCACCGTCGAGCACCGCCACCCCACGTCTGGCGATGGTTACGATAGCCATGAATGGCCACCGTCCAGCACCGCCACTAACTGACGTAACTGCCCGCCAAGCGAAACTTTAGCCACATTCTCACCTGCTGACCATGTGCACCTCATCGGTTTCGGCCACTACCTGCGTAACCACTGCCTCCACCAATGTGACCGCCACCTCTCCACGTCTGTGGATTCAATTTAATGCCCAATTTCCGCCTGAACCCAAAAACACAACAAGAGCAGCAAAGAAAGAATGCCAACACTTCCACGTTCTGCCAGACCTGCTCCACAAAAGCTTTATATAGATAAAAAAAACCCAGCACAGAAAGCTCTGCGATGCAGAGTTTTGGTGTATATTAAGTGAATTCCAGAAGCTTCCTTCCTTCAGAAGGAAGTAAGGAAACCTAACTTAAACAAATTATAAGTACAAAATAAAGAGAACCGAACGAGAGAGAGAGAATACTAAGATAATGAAAAAAACGAGGCACGGAACAGAAATCAGCCTTTCAATTACAGAAAAACTGTGAAGTGATGGGAGGTTGCCATTTGTCATGCATTATATCACACAATCCCGGTGTATATGTATTTCCAAGGTTTCAGTTTTTGATTTCATATCTCAGTACAACGTATTTGTGGATATATTTAAAGCCTAAAATTTGTGCAGCACCGACATTGGACAAGAGGCATTGCTGCTGCCACGTTTGTCACCTCGTCGGCCTTTTGCTTAATTTTGACGTTTCCATTGCTAATGACACGCACATGGTATGCTACCAGGACTTGGAATTTTAAATATTTTACTTGCATTTTACGTTTATTTTTCCATGTGTTTTGTCTTGGAGTAGGTTCAATGATTCTTTTAAACGTCAAATATGCATGCATAACAAGAAGTTTATCTATGATATATATCAGAAATATACGAATATTTATAGTTCTCGTGTGATTTTGGCAGCCGTGGCTGTTACATAGTCGATAGATAAATCGTGTGTAAAATAATTAGGCGATGGGTTCGATTTTAGCAAGCAATGTTGAGTCAGGCCCGTGCCCCGTATGGGCGAGGTTGACATCAACACTCAGCTGTAAACTAATTTGAACAGCATGTAAAGCCGTTCCTTCTGTTAAGGTGGCATACATATATAGCTCGCAACATCCAGTATTTCAAGCCATTAAAACCTATCGTCAGGCAAGGCATGGTGAGGCCAGAGGTTACATACGAATTACTACACCGAAAGTTTTGAAGTCAAAACCGTGTACAGTACAGTATATCAAATGACAAATAAGCAATGTGAATTTTCGCAAACCATAGAAAGAACTATAATTTTTTAACTCATGCCATAGATTGCGGATTCAACGATCAACAGCGGGATTTGAATTTTTACAAACCAATAATTTTAGCTATGATCTTTCTAACTGATTCGTTCAAACTTACGAATATACACTGATCCTTCATATTTTCAGACTTTTTAAACACGGGAAAGAACAACATCAATGGCACGGTGGGGGCTTAACGATGCCAGTCAGTGGTGAAGCCGGTGGCGAAGGTGGTCACTGGGCGTCGGCGAACACCAGAATTGGGTGCGTCCGCTGAAAGATTCACGTCCATGTTAGGGATAGCTGTGCACGAGGAAGACCTGCTGCTCGACAATGCCACCGCGTCGGAGGTGGCCGACACACCCGTGATATTCTTGTATACAACATTGCTCACTCATACTTCCCCAGACTTTCAGTCAGTAACGAGAAAGAGACAAACCAAGCACCCTTCATTCACTTAACAAGAACATTGCTGACGCCGTTTGCCCGTACGTCTTCGGATGTTGTCGTGGAAAGGATGCAACAATCCAGAACCCTTCAGTCCAATGGGCTTGCATTGGAGATTTTTGAAATTTTAAATAAAAACATCATGCCTAAGTCACATTAACGAAACGGCGAGTAAGAGCTTGTTCGCATTGCAGTGCATGAAAACTCAATGCAAACGACACATGGAATTAATCTTCATACCTCGCAACGTAAAGCGAAATTAACAAATACGAAAAATCAAGAATGGTGGTAAAGTTTTTACTTAGTGGAGACGATCACCCCTATTACACGGCACAACGCGGTAGAACTCTTATCCAGGCTCTGCAATAAGCTTTGATATTTTAATTTACTAATTTGTGAGTTCAACTCACAACTGTCTTTTAATATCATGTGTTTCAATTTTAAAATCGATTCTGCAATTATTTTAGACTTTTTAAAAGTGTCTTTAGAAATTTGTTCTTAAATTTCATTGAGTTCTGTTGCATTGCAGCACCAGTTTCATTTTGCCTTTTCCTTAAATGCATTGCAAAAAGTTGACATGTTCTTCCCATTAAAAGCGATGGCGTGAATAAAGTGGAAGAGCATCTTCATGCTGCTTTGCCCGAGAAGGAAATTTGATTCTATGATGTTTTATTACCAGAAGCGTCTTAGGTGAGAACCGTAGGCAATAATTTTGAATTTTCCTTAGAGACATGAATCTCGAGCACATAACCATGGAACAAAATCGCATAGGTAAAACAGATGTTCAATTCTAACCTTCGTAGTTAAATCGGCTGTAATGTTATTACAAATCAAAACATTTCACTCTAGCCTCCACATGTTCACGATGCTGAGAATGGCAGCCAATAAAAGAAAATTAGAAAATAGACGGGAATACAAAAGAATAGCAAAGAATGAGCAAAGGAATTCGGTAGCCCGTGGGATTTTGGAACATGGGTCGGAGTCACAGGCAACATGACAGCTGACCTCACCTCAGTTGAGTTTGCGACAGTTGAGGCGGATCTGACCGGCGCTGCCGGTGAGAGGGGAGATATTGCCCATTTTGACCATGGCAGCCGTAAAATCGCGGAAGAAGGCGGCAGCGTTGTTGGAGTAGGTCTTCACCAGTGCATCACCGGCGATCTGCATGTCGGAGTGAAGCAGACCTTTGCGAGCCTGCAAATTTTTGTAGTACGAATTGTCGAACAAATTGGGGGAGCGCACGTCAAGGCCCTCCAGGTTGGAGTCGCCAGGGGCGCCGGCAGCAGCGGGGCAGTTGCCCTGCGCAGAAGCGGCAAAGGAGGCATCCAAATCACTTTCGTTGTAGATGTGCGGCCGGAATGTGACGCAGCGTGCTTCGCCGATGGTGTGGGCGCCCGACAGAGCCACCATCTCCGAATTTGACAACCCCTGCGCCGCGAACAGCGACACCAACGTGCTTTGGCTCGACGCCGGTCCCGGCAGGTTCGAGTTGGCGCCAGACAGGCTGGCACTTGTAGAGTCTCGGCGTCCCAGCGGCACGGCCCATGTGGGACCCCCCAGCGCCACGACGGAGTCTCGTGCGGCAAGAGCCACGATGTCGGCACATGAGACGGTGGCGGGGCAGGCGGCCTCGAGCTGCGCTTTGATGGAGTCAATGACCTCGAAACCCCGCGCTGAGTTGGCGTTGGGGGCGGCGGTCTTTTCTCCGGTGAAAGTGGCATTGTCGTCCAGCAACAGCGACGCATCGCAGCCCTGCACAAAACAGTCGTGGAAATGCAGACGCAGCAGAGATGCGCCCATTCTCTTCTCCTTTGCCACCGCCGCCAAAACGCCCGACTTTACTATACTCAGCGCTTTGGGGCATGTCTTTCTGTAGAAGTTGGCGCTCAGCTGCTGAGCCTGAGCCTGTGTCATGACAATCGCCAACGCCATCATGCACATGTACACCCATGCATTCTTGTTAGCTGCTGCTGCTGCTGCTGCTGATGATGAGCATGCTGATACCGCCATGGTTGATAACACTCAGTTCAATACTTGTTTCGAAAGCTCAAAAAAAGCAATTGCCAATTGGCTTCGCAGCAGTTGTGAAACGCTTGAGAACGCGAGCAGCACAAGACACAAGTGATTAGTGATGATGATGGCAGCCTTGCAGCGCAAGAGTTGAATTTATAGAGGAGACTACAATTAGCTACGTACAAAGTAAGTTAACATTATTATTACATTACAAAAAGTATGGCAGGCGCAGACACGCAGGGGTTGTACAGGTGCGTTGGGTTGAAGAAGAGAGAACAAACCAAAATGGTGTGTGTGACAGGCTGTCTGTCGATGGAGAGAGTCTGGGAATCATCGTGGTATTGGGATTGCAGCATTATCACAATCCCTGTTTCAAGTGGTGCAAGTTGCATCTGGTGTGGGTGAGTATATACACTAAACTCATTTCATGTTTCAGGTGGTGCAACTGCAACTCGCGTGGGTGAGCATGATGTAGTGGACCAATCCAAAGTGGGGAGTGGGGAGAAGGTCACGTCTGGCGGGCGCGCTTGGGGCGTGGATGAGGAATTAGATGAGAGTATCGAGAGTTCATGTTCATCCAATTCCAAAACATAACCACAGGGAAGTGTGTTGGCAAGTAAACAAATAATACATGGTTTAGTCTCTCTAACATATTCAAATACATTCTGATTGCCATGCATATCTTTCATCACTGAAGTCTGAAGCAGCAGCTTCCTTGTTCCTTCCTAACGCGTTGCAGTGACGGAATCTTTGAATGAGAAGTATGTTCAAAGGTGAGAGCGCACAGTGTGCATAGCTCAGTCCAATCAAATTTGTCCACGTCACGCCCACAACGTTGACCGGCGGCTATGGGTGGTTGATCCGCGGATTCATGATTGTATATTCAAGTTAAGGCTTATCGATTTTGTTTTCCACCGAGAGATATCCATTGGTGTTGACTCACCGACACCACACCTTCTCGTTACATTGGATTCTGACCGGGGAATAATGTGTGTTTTAGTTGTCATGCATATTGTAGTTGCTAGAAAGCGAACACCAACTTTGGACGTCTCATCAACTTTGCTGCAGCAACCATCAACTCTTAGTCCTAGATTTTAAAGCAACGTACATAAAGTGCTTTGTAGCATTACACGTTAATAAATTTTATTTTTTATATTTTATTTATAAAATAATTAAACAAAAAATTTAGGTTAAGAATTATAAAGCTAGAAAATACTAAATATATAACATATAATAATGAGGTGTTAAGTTTACAATAAACTATTGATTTGGAAGCTCGAAGTCATGGGTTTGATTTTGATAGGTAATGGTGAGTTCTAAACTTCTAGTTAGACTATATTTCTTGAGCATATTAATATTACAATTATTTTAGGGTTCCAACATCTCCTCCCCAATTACATTGAAAAAATGTAATTAAGTAAATTACTTAAGCTCATTGTATGAGATATAAGGAATTAAGAGGGGGTTATCGAACCCTGAAAAAAGTTTTATTAATCAAAATAGAGTATCAAATACATATGTAGCATCTGACANAAAAAAAGTTTTATTAATCAAAATAGAGTATCAAATACATATGTAGCATCTGACAAACTAGATGAAAAGGGTAAAAAATACACAAGTAGTGTATGATAGAATAGATAGAAATAACAAAAAAAGGAAAGACCCAATGGATTTGGGGATGCCTACTCATGTTTCATCCTTACAATCAAGCCAACAACAAAAGAAAGAAGCACCCTTTTAGGAATTCACTTCTCATCAAAGACCGATTGTAATCAATAGTACAAGTAACAAAGAAAGGATCAAATAAAGCATATGACAACTATAATTAAAAAGAAGAGCTCCTTTCTAGAGAACTCTATTGAATATGGTTATTTGCACTAGAGCTTCCATCACTCATAAATTTGGACCAAGACTACAAAAAATGAATCAATTGATTAATCTCTAGTTGAACCTTTGGAGCTTGGGATATAATTTGAAAATGGACAAGAAGAAAGATCCGTGATTTATCTGCAATAGTCAAATGATAAATATTTAAATATTCTATTTTTCCAAAAAACGATATTACATTTACACTTTCAAATATGAAAGAAAACAATAAGCCTAATAACATTCCAAAGAAATTTGAAATTCATAGAAGTAATAGGTAAAAAGACAAAAAAAAAACATCTTGAGATAACTAACAATTTGGAATCACTTTGCATGCTCAAATCCAAGTGTATGAAGCAAATGGACATTGCCAAAAGACATGAGCAAAATCATCTGTAACTCCATGGAGAGGGCAAAGAGGAGTATAAACCCTAAGATGTTCAAGGGATTTGCCAATAGGTAAATCTTAGTGAAGGAGATACCAAAGAAACTACTAAATTTTAGGTAGAGGAAGAAGCTTCCATATTCACTTGAAGGAGGACATCCAAAATTGTTCTAATTTCTGTTTATGCTAAATCTTGTTGCAGATATTGACATGATTCAAGAGTTGTGCAAAAGCTCAAATAGAACATGCCTCTCAATACGTATTGGTTTTCTATCTTATCAGTTCATGCCTCTCAATACGTATAAGACAAAAGTTTTAATCCATTAGTTTGACAAAAAACGTTATGAAAGATGCTTTGTTGACAAAAACGTTTATGAAAGATACTGTGTACCAAAGCATCCAAATGTAAATAATGATGAATAAAACTATAAATTCAATCAAAATAATGATGCATGATTGTAGACACCCGATACAAATTATCAAACATTTCCTAAGAAATTCATTGGTTGGCAAGATGTAAATAGCTGAGAGAAATCACTTCCTTTTGAAACCAACAAGTAGCTAATTGAGAATTTGTAGTAAGAGGAGTAGGTGAACGAGGTAACCACCATGGACAAAAGTTAGAAAGAAAACTAGGATTAATCTTAACATTAGTCCAATTTATATAATCGTGTAATACCTGCCAAGCCCTCCAAACACTTTTGAAGACATGAGATCTAGAAATGATACTTGGTGTAGAGACACCTCTTTCAATTTCATTTTGTTTTTTTCTATTGGTAGTTTTTGCAAGTTTTAGGCTTTGGAAAGACATTTTGGAAGTCTAAGAGACGTCTTAGCTAAGAGTTGAGCTTGCAGGAGACATCCTAGATTTAGGGGAGATGTCTTGGCTGAGTAATATTCATCTCAGGTAGACATTCCACAGAATGGTGAGACATCTCAACTGAGATGCCCTGGTTTGGTTGAGATGTCCCAACTACAGTGGAGATTTCCTAGGCAAGGATGACACATCTCACATGCTAGATAGAATTGATAATGAGATGACCCAAAAAGCTTAGAGACAACTCGAATGAGCATGAAAACTTCCAAAATTTTCATTCAAATTTGGGAAATATCCAAGATAAGGAAGGAAAATATAGAAATAGCTTGAGATCCTCAAGTTGAGTTGGAGAAAGGTTTTTAAGTTTCTTATCTTCTCTTTTTCATTAAATATTAACGTATTCCTTCATGAGATGCCTTGAGAAGGAGGGCTCAAGAGATGAGGGCATAAGTATAAGAGTGTCATTGTAGCTTTGTGGTTAAATTGTGTGTGTTTGACTTGTGTGTGTGTGTGTCTTGTGTGCTTGCATGAGTTGATCTCATCCAACTATGCCTTGCATTGAGGACAAGTACTATGCGATTATAGAGCTTCATGCTTTGTAGTATTGTTTGAGTATTGTGAGAATTTTTGGATGCTTTGTGGCTGTGAAACCTTATTGTAATCTTCTTTGCAATAATTGAAAATAGCTACTTTTTTTTGTTTTCTAGAATATTGATCTGTCTTTTCATAGCATTTGGATTTAGTGGATTTGAAGGTTAATATGTATTAGAGTGAACTTGCTCCAATAATCATATAAGAAGATTTACGTAATTAAGACCATGCAAAATTGCATGATTTTAAATATGAAAATAGTACTACTTGAGGCACCAAGCACTAGCTTAATATCCCATTATTATCTAGAATATCATATAAATAACTAATAAAATTATGGTTATGAGAACCCAAAATAATTTAACTATAGGTACATCTCAAGACATATAGCAACGTAATATAGTAGAAGAATTGTAGAGAAATACAAAGATGCCTGAAGTAGGGGCCATCATTTAGAGTGATGATTAGGTAATTGTTTCTCAAATTGTAAGACTTGGGTTTGATCTTAAACATACCCATTCAAAAAAGGCTAGGCTTTTGCTTGTCCATCGATCCTCTTAAGATCCACCTTGGCTAGATGAGCTAAGAGGAAGAAAATAGGAAAAGGGAAGGAGGGGGGGGGAGGAGATGTGGTGGTTGTGGGGGATCCCAAAATACATTAATAATGAGCAAAGAAAATACGTAGTACATCATAAGATTGACACTAAGTGGACATCATCAAAAGAAATATGAAAAGAAAAAACTTTCCAATTTTAGGATTGTCTACTTAGGTATACAACCTTCCAATTGATACTTTAAAAAAAATAAGTGAAACAATTAATTATTGTTAGGGAAAAAGGTCCTACTCCTAACAAAATTTACTTCTATTTTCAACATTCATGTTTGAACTTAAAGCAACAAAATAATTCAAGGTCAAGAATCTTTACCATCAAATACAACCTTCCTATCAATAATAGTTTTAATCTTTGAGTTAATAGTATTCTTGTTGGACAGGGAAAAATTTTTCTTATGATTTATTTATCCAAACTAATTAATATTTTTTCTAGTACCAATAAACATATACATACAAGCTTTTATCTTCTTTGGATTCTGTATTGTTATTTGATCATTTTTATTGTTGACATTAACTTGATTTTTCATATCTTTAACTTCATATTATTTTTTTCTATATTTAACTTCAATACATTTTCTCTCTTCTTCAAAATCTTTCTTCTGAAGCAAAAAAAGACAAGAATAACACAAATATCCTTTATGATGATAAAAGTTATAAGAATTAGAAAGATTATAATATGTAATTAGCTAAATATAAGTCTTTTCTCTTACTTGTAGTAACAATTCCTTTTTATGATTAAGAATGTTAATTTCAACAAAAAATGCCTATGTATATAGAAGTTGTAGAAATAAAATCCATATGATTAATGAGACTATGAAGGCTAATAATTTATTACTCAGCTTTCTAAAAAATTAATGAAAGAATATAAAACTCAATAAAACATGGAACTTTAGCATATTCTTCATATTGAACATTAAAATCAAAATCCCATTTATGAATGATCAACACTGAATTCTTATGTATAAAAGACCTCATATTTAGGGCACACTACACCATAGAAGCATTGCCTAACTCAACAAGCAAAAAAATGAAAATAATACCTGGCATGAAGCATTTGAATGTCATGATTTGTCATCATATCATTTAACTGTGAAACAAAACTTTGATTATGAGGTAGGTAACTCAAAATTTGAATGAACACATATTGTAATAAAGATCAACAACTAATCATTCATATACATCATTGCAAATGATAAGATCACATTTTTTAGTTACTTCAACATCACTAAAAGAAGATGTTCCAACTTTTTTCTTACCAACTGATGAGCGACGAGGTACCCCTATGCTCAACCATACGAATCACAAGTGTTCATACACGATCTAGTTGAATTTCGTGGATGGGACTAGTTGTGGTATCGAAATCGTTATTCTTTTATCATAGTTCATTGTTTTCCCACTTAGACTAGTGGTAGCTTTGTCATGTATGGTTTACGCCAAAGTGAGGCATATGATGTTGTCTAATTCTACTTTGCTCCTAATGATGATAAAGAGATAAATTAATTAAGCTAATGAAAAATAGAAAATAGGATCTAAACTAGCCTAGGTGTGATGAGTATTCACTCTTAATCATCCATGTATGTCTTGGACTTTATGAGACTACTTCTAGGGTTGCCAAGCGCATGTCATTGGGTGTGCCAAACAATACATTGCTGTATTACCAAGTACTTACACTTAAATGTTAGTGAATAAGGTGTATGCATTCCACTTAATGATAGGAATAGCAAATTAAAATAAATGGAAACATTTAACTAAAGAAAGTAGTAAATACTTTACAATTAAAAGTAATCATAATCGAAGTGGATTTTGCAATGATGGAAGTAATCCCAATCTTTATTGCTAGTCATGTAATGTGTCCAAGTACGTCACGCTCGAACGAAGGTGCCATAAAATTACAAACATCACATTGTGGGCATGCACTAGGAATAACAAAACTCTAAGAAAGACTAGCAAAAATCGAAAACTAAAAACTATCTTCTCTACTGCTTATTACCTTCCACCCTATGCACCCAAGTGCTATATTTATAGGCTAGCGTAAAGGAGATGACATTGAATATCTGACATCACTTCCTACCCCTGACATCGGGTACCCAACATTGAGGCTTCGACATTGGGGCTTGACAAATCATGACTCATCATATCCCCACAACTGAATGAAAACTCACCCTTGAGTTAAACAAAATGAGGAAGAACTTCTTTACAAAATATTGAGAAGGTATGGGATTATTGACTGACTCAAATAATAGACAAAAAAATTGACTCTTGCATGTTGCAGTGGTGTAATATAAAAATGGGACACAAAATTACAAGACAAAAACTAGGAAGCTCATGTGGTGCTTGAAGGCGATAGCTCCTCCATTGGTTGCTTCCCTTTGTCTCTAGGCTTTTGAAATTTGTAACGATTCAGCAATGCTTGCAACTTCTCCTCTTCCATCCTTGGGTCATGTACCATCTAGGCTACTAAGCTGATGTGTGCTGGCATCGGTACATCCCAAGGACATGGCAATTGCAAGAACATCTGATTTACCTTCACATATGAAGCCACGAACTGTCGTCATTCCTCCTCAAAGGCCCTAGCTTTGTCTCTAAGTTCATGATAATCTATTAATTTTCTAGCTAGGTTTGAGATGACATCCTTCTATTCCTTGTAGCTGGCTTTAACCACTTCCAATTCTAAGTTTGCCACCTACAACTTCTATAAAGCATCCTTTCAATCTGCAAACTCTTTCTCATATAATGCATAAGTGGTTGCTACTTATTTTTCTAGCTCATTTTGAGGTTAGCCTGTTGTTAACATGGCAAGGTTGCCATATCTGAGGTTAGCCAATGCCATATATTCTTTCAAATCTTCTATCTTCAGGTCTTTATTCTTGACTTCCACTTGGTGGACCAAGGCATAACTATCCAGAATTGGCTACCACTCAGGATTTTATGTTGATAAGGTGCCAAAGTGTGTTGTAGCAATCTAGATCTCTTTTTCATTTATCCACTTATACATGCTTACTTGGTCATGGAAGTGCTGCTTCAATTTCTCATGTTTCTTGGTCACATTCTACCATGCGCTAATTTCAATTACTGATTTTTGATGAATAGCATGGACCTCCTTCATTGAGAGGGTTTTGTTCTCTTTGGCTAATCTACTAATATCCTGGTTAACCCTCACTAGTTGTTCTCTCAACCAATGGATGCTTTCTTCTAAGATGTTCTTTTGCTTCTCAACTGTGGTTCACCTTGAATTTTCTACGACAAGCTGCTTTTTTTCTTCTTATGTGATTGTCAATGCCTTTTTGTATGCATGGGATTATGTGTTAATAGCAGATGCATTCCAGACTACTGTCTCTTTTTCTTGTTCTATAGTTGCTTTCTCCTTAGTTAGCTTGACCAACTACTTCGTGCTGAATTGTTCTAGCTAGTTAGATGCAACAAAATGGATAGGGTCCCATTGTTTAGCTCTCAGGGCAACCAACTCTTATTGTAGTCTTTGTATTTTTGCTTTTGCATGCTCTACCCTAACTATAGCCATGACCAACTTTTCTTTTGTGGCGATGAGGTCTAATTGTGCTGCAGTGACATCACTAGGGATGTCAAACAAAGTGGTCATCACTTACCCCATTTGTAGCATTTGATTAAGTACATCCTCATGCACCGAAAGAGTTATTGAAGTCCCGACCAGCATCTATGCATCTCTGGTTCTCGTTAGGTCTATCGGGGGCACAATAGGTACATTGAATGATTCCTTAATATGGTCTATGATTACTTTTATTGCTTTTTCCACATCCTCATGTTGCAATACCTCAACTGTGGCACCTTCTCATGTTTCAAGTGTTACTTGAAAGGATGCAGCATTCCCAAAGATTTGCTTGGACCGTTGGGATCCTCCTCCTCTTGATTGTAGCAAGATCTTCCCCTGTGTTAGATCAATTGAAACTATGGGCTATATGACATCATCCATCACTCTGAAGAGGTTGGACTCATCACTACTTCCCTAGCTGACAACTTCAGTAATATTCTATAAATGGCTCATTGGGGCCTGTAATCTTGTGGCAATAGTAGTGGTAGAGCTTGTGTTTGTGGGCATTATGTTTCAAGCCCACATTGTGTTTCTACTTCTGGTGTTGCCTCCTTCTTCGATTCTTATTCTTCACCAAGATCTTTTCTTGGTGCTGCAGGTTTAAGGAGTTCAATGAAGGAGGTGTTTTAAGCCTTCTTAGGGATATCATTTGTATATCCTAGGATTCCAGCACACTTACACAACCTTCTGATTAGGTAAGGGAATGGAAGCATTGGTTTCCCTACCTTCTTCTCTTCAACCCATTGTTGAATTTTAGTGAAGTAAAACTAAGGAAGATTGGTTGCAAATTTGTCCATTAAAATAGCACTTTTCCTGGTTACATATGTTGAGATTCAATTGAGCCCCTTTGTCGGAAATAAGTGGTATGTTCCAATCTTGAAATACGTCCTCCCTTCTAGAGTCATTTCATTATACATTTTAGCCTCTTTGCCATATGCCCATTTCAGCCATAGTTTTTTGTTCTCAGGGTTAGATCTGGTGGACAAATGGGCTACCTTAGCTTCTTCATTTGGAAAATTAAGAGCTACAGTAGTTGCTTTAATTGAAAAAGAGACATTGACTCCAAAAATGTTAACAATTTTGCTCTCATCTTTATTGTGCCAAAATTGATGAGTTTCACCCAGGTACCATTCGCCACTATCTAAAAGGATGGGTCACAAGAGAAACACCTTAAGTTGCATCTGGACCACTTCTGAAGTAAACTCCATGAAACCAAAATTCATTTCCACTATAACCAAGGTCAATGTGGACTTTTCTAGAATGGCCACAAGGTAATTAGGGGGCAACGTGAGACATTGTCCCTTCACAGGGGCCTATGTTTCTATAGCCTTCCCTTAGACCATCTATCTAGTAGTAGGAGCCTCTTGGTGAATGTTGGATGATTGGACCTCTTGTTTTGTGTGTTTTACTTTTTTGCCTTGTTGGCCTTGGGCACCTTGTGGGTGCTTAGCTACTCTTTGCAAAGCTTCACCTTGTGCACCTTTTTTTGGGGCCATTTGCAATCAAGCAAAGATCAAATGTTACTAAGGTTGTATTTTTTATCATTAATCAATTGATACCTTACTCATTACCTTAGTTCATTAAGTTCTTAGTTCATATGATTGTAGAGTTAGAAATATTTTCAAGAAAAATCCCCAAAAAGTATTTATCCCTTACATAACTTTACACAGTTGGTTCCTTTTTCCTTATATGTGGCTTGTTATGGTTATGGTCCCTTGGGTGGAAAAATTAAGGTTCCTAGCATTAATACAATTGATTTTTCATGATAACACTTAAATTTTTTAACACTCTTACCCTTATAATACCCTCTAGGAGATAGTAAATTTCAACAATTTGATGCAAGTTTCACATGCAAGCATCCCAACCAGCGCCCCCCCACCACGACTACCCTAAACACTCCAAGTTCAGGTAGGTTCAAATGGTACAAAAATTGGAGCAGTAGGGAGCTAAATATCGCAAGTAGAAAGTGAGTGCACAGAGCTTTGAGCCGTGAGAAAAAAATTAAACAAATCCATGAGATGAGATGGCCTGTAGAAAGGATTGCAGAAATTGGGACATGAGGTGTCTTACCATGATCACAATGAAACCTTGTGTGTTATTAATGGTTAAATAATTAGAAGTCCTTCTTTCCAAGATTCAAACCAAGTCTAAACCACATTGTAGTGACATTGCATTTTTTCATCACATTGGCAAACAACCATAAGACTATCATAGTTGCAAGGAGTAACATCACTTGGTATTTTTTTCCAAGGGAGGAGCTTGATTTATGGCACACACATTTTTTTATTTTTCACTCTCTTTGTTTTTTCGATTCTAAGAAGCCGCAAACTTTCAAGCATGGGTACATGTCTTTCTAGTGGGACTCATAGAAGTTTATTTAGTGTCATTTTAGGTTACCATTACTCCCATTTTTCATTAGATCTACAAGGATATGGTTACAACCTTAGCAACATGATAGAACATACAAAAGTGGCCAAAGAGAATCCACAAGTCCCTTGATGTCACACCCTTTACATTTCACCTTGGTGTTGCACTCTTCTATCTAGACACAATGATTATGAAGTTATTTTTAGGTTGGATAATGGAAAAGAGTATCATTATGACCAAGGCAAGAACCTCTTATTAATGGAATGGGTGGATAGATATCATGGTCTTAATGTTTGAATAATTAGTCCCTTATGACTTGACAACATAGAGAAAACCTCATCTCAATGGGCAACATGATTATTTTATTCACAAAAGAGATTACATAACAAAGAAAATGAACACAACAAATAAAAAAATTGGAAGAAATAGGAAAAATTGGATCAAGAAATAGAAAAATGACAAAAAATTGTAAAACAAAAAGATGAAAAACACTTAAGAATCCCGAAGATTAAAATGTGGGGTGACCCCCATGACTAAACATTTGGTCATGAAAAGGATTAATAAGTGGATAAATAGGATCCATGCATGTATGAAACACTAGTAACCATCCATGCCATAGCCACTAGGTGTCTATTGCCTGTGTGGTTGGTGGGTAGAAAAATTGTTGGTCACATACTTGATGGTTAAATGTATGGTGGGTCAGAGTATGAGGTGTGTTAATGTTATGGATGTCTGGCCCACAATTGCACCCTTGATCATGATATGGTATGCATGGATTTATTTGTCTTCCCATACTATTAGATTCTTAGTTGGCTTTGGGATTGGAGTACTAATGGAGGATGACCCTTGTGTATAATCAAAGGACGTTGGTTGAAGGAAGGTGGTGCACTGGATTGGAATTGTGTTAGCTCGAATGATGTGGTGGGTCCATGCATGGTTTGCTTCCATTTATGACCTTTTTGCCAAAAGGGACATTTTCTACATTGTGGGTGAGACCCACTAGTGTCAACATGTCTATGCACATTTGCAACACAAGTGGCATTTGCTTGTAGATATTGTGGTGCAAAACCTTCCTATGTCCTTGGTGGTGGCATATAATGAGGAGGAGTATGAGAATATCAAGAGTAGGATGGATGGTAAGGGGCATGAGGGGGTGATCCTTTAGGGGATGTCATGGGTTGATGGTACTTGGGAGAGTGGTAGTGACGATTTGAAGTAGAGGATGTAGAACTAGTTGGAGAAATAGGGTGTTGAACATAATATCCATGTAGTTTCGATGGATAGGGCTAATTTGATGGTGGCCTCCCCCATGACTGTTTTTGTTGCCATTGCGGTTGATGACCATGTTGAGGCTAGTAATAAGTTCCCCTAGGATGGTATGATTGGTTGTGGGACTATTCTATAATTACCTTGTGGGAGAGGAAATCTCCCGGGCATGTGCTTTTGCACAAACTTCATATTTAAGGCACCTACCCAATACTCATGTAAATGCAACAAGATTGGGCAATGGCCCTTGATATGGTCATATATGTAGATTTCACATCCATTATCTTCGTCTGTGGTTGAGTCTATAGCCTCACTTTCGCCAGTCACTTTTCTTGTTTGCCAAAAAGTGTTTGTGGTTATTTCTTGGTTCTATATCCTTTGTTGATTGTGATCACCTAGCTCATTTGGCATGACCCTCTTCTCAACCATCTCAATGAGAGTTGTAACATTTTCATATACCCATTTGGACATCCTATTAAACTTTGCTTCAAGTTTATTAATAGATTTTTGTATTAACAAGGTTTGTTGTGGGATCACCCTATTGAGAGTGGTTTCATTCTCCTTACCACAAATCTAGACCTCCTTCTATTGAAGAGTTGGGTCCCATTGATATTTCTGGACATTCCCCCATTTGCATATCTCTCCTTCTTCTTTTGCCACATGCTCAATTAGCTCTTAGACTTGTTGGGCTTGGAGCTCATATAATTACCCTAGGGCATGCATCTCAAGGGTCTCCTTTGTTTTATTATAAAGCCCATCTATGATGTGAAAAAGTTTCCTTTCCTCAAAGAAACAATGGCTTAGGAATCTATTCAGTAAGGCATAACATCTATCTAAGGCCATGTCTAAGGGTTCATGTTGTTCTTGCTTCCACTCTTGGATTTGGCTCCTAATATTAGACACTCTTGCATAGGTTTGGTATTTCTTGTTGAAAAGTTCCAACATTGTTGACCACCATTGGATTGAATTTGGTCTCAACAATTGATACCATACTTTGGCTCTATCAATTAGTATCATAGGAAAGAGCTTAAGCTTTTTCCATCCATTGTCAATGTTGTAATAGATATAGGCATCCTAGAAGGCTTGTAAATGATGTTTTATATCTAAATCATAGCCTCTTGAAAATTTAGGGATATTATTCATATCAAGCTTAGGTAGGCAACTCTCTTTGTGATGCTTGTGAGGTATCTTAATGACCTCTGTGATATGCATTAGGCTCTTGGTGGCCAGCAAGGGTTCATCATCATTGAATAGGTTATGAGGAAAATTTCTATTTCTATTCATTTGGTCATGATAATGTTTTCTATGTTCATTGTGATATCTTTGACATTTCCCATGGGTTCGATTTTAATTTTTAGTCTGACCCTTTAGTGAAGCCTTATCTCCATGCCTATGTTCATCTTCGTCAGAACTAGACATTGAAGGGGAAGAGGAAGATGAGGAACTAGAAGGATTTCCATGACTTCTATGGTGTTTCTTAGGATCCTTTGATTTATCGTTCCTTAGTTTCAAGGAGTTTTTAGGCCTTAAGGCCTCCCCTAGTTTAGGACTTACATCATCTCTTCCAAGATTTTCTACCTTAGGTGAATGTAGTCTTTGAGTGTTGTTAGGGTGGTCATGATCATAAGAAACCCCTGCATAAAGTTGGTCACTCCAATTTTCTTCATCGTATATCTCGTTATTTCTCCAATGAATGCTTTTGCTATATAGTGCATTATCATTTCCATGTGAGAGAGACATTGTTGTTGGTTTATGTTGTGTGTGATTTAATATTTTTTGAAAGATATATCATTAATTTCATTACAACGATAATGTATGATATAACTAATCTAGATGACTAGCACCATTCTCTGGCAATGGTGCCAATGATGAGCAGTGAGGTACCCCTACGCTCAACCATATGGATCATAAGTGTTCATGTATGATTCAATTCAATTCCATGGATGGGACTAGTTGTGGTATCTAAATCATTATGCTTTGATCACAGTTCGTTGTCTTCCGACTTGGACTAGTGGTAGCTTTGTCATGTATGGTTTAGTCCAAAGTGAGGCATATGATGTTTTCTAATTCTACTTTTCCCCTAATGATGATAAAGAAATAAATTAATTAAGCTAATGAACAATAGAAAACAAGATCTAAACTAGCCTAGGTGTGATGAGTATCTACTCTTAATCATCCATATATGTCTTGGACTTCATGAGACTACTTCTGGGGTTGCCAAGCATATGTCACTGGGTGTGCCAAAAAATACATTGCTGGATTACCAAGTACTTACACTTAAACGCTCATGATTAAGGTGTACACATTTCACTTAATGACAGGAATAGTAAGTAATAATAAATGAAAACACTTAACTAAAGAAAGTAGTAAATAGTTAACAATTAAAAGCAATAATAATTTAAGTGGATGTTGCAATGATGGGAGTACTCTCAATCTTTATTACTAGTCATGTAATGTGTCTAAGTACATTACACTCGAACAAAGGTGGTGTACAATTACAAACATCACATTGCAGGCATACACTAGGAATAATAGAACTTTAAGAAAGATTAGCAAAAACTAAAAACTAAAAACTATATTCTCTATTACTTATTACCTTCCACCCCATGCACCCAAGTGTTGTATTTATAGGCTAGCATAGAGGAGATGACATCAGATATTCGACATCGCTTCCTAGCCCTGACATCAGGTACCCGACATCAAGGCTTGACAAATCATGACTCATCACCAACTTATAAATATGTATTTTAAGATTCAACAAAAATTTTAACATTAGTAGAAAAGGTTGAGAGTAATATACAATCCCCCATAAGGGAGTTCTAGAGAAATAATATCCATTGAAGTAAAATCAAAGAGAGAAAAATTGGATCTACTGAGAAAATCAAAATTACTGGAGAAACATCAAATCCATTGAAAAACATAAAGTTCATTAAAAATATCAGATATGTTAAAAAACATGAGATGAGTAAAAAAATATCAAATCTCTTGAAAAACATCAATTGGAGTAAGCTATAGAAGAATACAACAATGCCTCAAGTAGGGGCCATCATTTGAAGTTATTGTAAGGTAATTGTTTCTTAAGTTATAAGACATGGATCCGAACCTAGGTGGAGGGTGAGGAGGGGTTGGGAGGGGGAGGGAGAAAGGTGTTGGAACCTTGAAATAATTATAATATAGGTACATGCCAAGATACATAGCCCAATTAGAACTTTATAACTTTAAAGAAAAAGTCTTGACTAAAGTTTGGTTGAAGACATCATGGAAAAAAAAATTTTATCTACATTCTGTTAGATGAGGTTTGTTATCTTGTACTCAAGAGTATATATTCTCAACTAATGAGCTTTCATCATCTCCTTATTGAGATAGGTCGTTGGATCAATTTATTAAGAGAAGAGCATATTTTCAAATTGTGCAAATAAAGTATAGAAGATGAAGAACATATCTTTTTTATTTTGTCCATCTTTGGCTTACATTCAATTGAATTATACTATTAATTGTCATTTGTTGATTGCTTTCTTTAAAATTGACCCTATCCACTTGTGACATTACATTAATGATGTTTTCAACTTTTTTCAAAAATACGTTGAGGCTTTGTAATCATCCAAAAATTCCTTTGTGGTTTCTTGTACATAATAAAAACTTCTAATTTCTAGTTTCCATTTATAACTTAGCATTGTCAACTAGAATTGAACCCATGACTTGGAACTTTTAAATCAAGATTCTTATCACTTAGCTAACATCTCATTGTTAAAATGTTGCCAACTTGAGTTATACTGAAAGCATTATTATATTTTTCTATAATTCTTCTAAATTATCTTGTTGGCTATATGTCTTAGGATGCACTTATAATCAATTTATCCACCCTCATAAAAAATAACAAAAAAATCATAATAAAAATGCTACTTAACATAGCATTAAAACTAAACTATTGGTTAAAAAAATAGTACATGCAATCATTTAAAAACATACAAATAATATATTAATATGGTACACCATGAAATTTTCTTTGGACTAGTACAAAGGAGAGTAAAAATGTTTCATTAAGTTACATAAGATATGGTGGTTACTCTCATCTAAGCACATGGATAAGGTCTTTGAGATTTTGGTTCACATGTTCTCATTTTCATTGCCATGCTCACATGGGAAGTTTGGTCTAAGGTGGAGAAGCCTTGAGTTTAGTGTATGTACTATCTCTATAATGATATTTGGAATCTTAGGATTAAACCCTCTAAATTTTGGAAAACTATCAAGAAAGGAAGGATCTTTTTTCAATTCATGAATAAATGATTATTTAATGATGGGTTTGTCCCTATCAGAGACCTTCTAGTAGGGTATTTCTTAACTAAATTCAAAGGTGATGCTTTCCTCAAGTCATGAGATCTCTTTAATCCCATCATCTTGATTAGGTTTACAATTATTTCTTGAATGGTAACCCATGCATTTCTAATTTGAACACCACAAAGAAGGTTCAATCCTAACTTCAACATATTCTAGACATCCTTCTTAAATATGAATCCCAAGGATCTTCCCTTACCAATTTTCTCTTCTTTAATAGCAGTCAACAAAAGCATTGGTTTTCTTCTTTATTTAAAAAGTCCTTTAAGGTGGCTCTTGGATACAAAGTGACATGAAAACTACATTTCTAGCACATGATTTAATCCTTCATTTAGTTTATAACTCATGTGATTATTCTAACCCATGATAAGCTTCAATGATGGTGTTTTAACATGGCTTTGTACTCCAACTTGTGCTATCATGAGGTCGAAATGATGGCTTACTTATTTAATAAATGTAACTTTTCCAAGGCACTAGTAAAATTCTCTACACATAGACTAACATCAATTGGAATTATTATTGGAGCATGAAGCTCTCCAAATGTATCATGGCAAGTTACTATCATCTCTTCTCATTATGGGCAAACATGATTTGGATCATTTGGCTTAAGCATAATGTCTGAATTTTTTAAACACAACCCTTTAACTTCCCATATATAATTGTCTTCAAGGCATGGTGCCACCCTTGAAAAACATCATACAACATCATCCTTAAGTCTCAAGTTAGTAAGAAAAGGAGGTTGAACTTAAGATGGACCACACCTTAGTGTTTACAGTACCTAAAAGCACATAACGAGTCATTGTACTCATTAGATATTAGTTAGAAGCATAGCAAGTATGCCTTATAAAACACACACATAATGACCTACGAAACATACACATGAGACACACCACAATAATATGATAAGAACTGATCCTACACTATGTGCATTTAGCCTTATGCCCCCACATTGCTTAATTCTAGTTATGGAAATATTGTTACAATTGCACAATGGATCATGTTAATGTTTGCAAGTATCAAAGGCATAAGCCAACTAACTACTCCCTACTTGCAAATATTGGTTTAACTCAATATTATGGTAATCTCTATCTTTACCTTGCTCATTGGATCTTATAGGCCACCACTACATGGATTGATGATAGTTTCATGGTCAATGGCATTTAGGTCAATGTTTTTCTAGAGTTGGTCATCACTGCCACTTGCCTTCCTAATAAGGGGTTTTCTACTTCGTGGATGAAATGTCAAGGTTTCTATATTGTTCAACATTATTTTCTTAAAGGCATGTCCACTTCTACTTAACATAATACTAACATGATGACCTTCGGGTCACTTAGGCCAAACTTGCCTAGAAAATGATAAGATACCTTACTTTTGATTCCAAAGTTTCTAAGTTAACATGTATTCTATTAGGCTTGTATGTTTCTTTCACCCTAGTAAATCTTTGAATATGGTTAATCTACCAGCATGACTCCTGTCAACTTTTTAGTGAAGCTTCATGTAGAAATGAGAACATAAATTCCATAGTTTCCCATTGTGAACATCTAACAAGGTTCATTGAGAAAATTTGGGAAATATAGCTTACTTTACTACACTCTTATTTGGCTCTCCTAGCTTACATTGACTCAATTTATCAAGTAAGCATGACTTAGCATGGATCTAATGGACTTGCAAGTTCTACACTAATAAACCTTTAGTGCTCTCTCACTCCATCCTCCCATCACTTAACTTCAACTACCTTGGAGATCACTCATTCTTTCATCATCTCCCCTAAGTAGATGATGCTTCTTGAATTTAGAAAATAGCTTAAAAGTGAAGCTTTTCATTTCTCTTAGTATCCATAGAAATTTTCTTATCACTCAGTTAGTGTCCATGTGATGTTTTAAACATCGTACAAGTCTAGTCCACATTGATCCTATTTGGTTCTTTCCTATGTCTTTTAGAAGTCTTTAGGACAAGTAGGAAAGCTCATCCTCCCTAGTTCTTATTGATAATATTTCAATAGAGCCTATTTCATTGATGGAACATGTTTAGGAGGTGGTTGAAGGGTTCCTTTCCTCTTTGGCTTCCTCTAATTTGGCTGTACTTATGCATGTTTGCAATAGGGGCTTCTCCGCTTTTCTTAATATAATCATCAAGTTGCATGGTTTAGGCTTATGGTTACCCCATTTTGTGCAACATTATGATTCATTGTAGGTTTTGTGGAAGGATCTCTATTCCATGTTTTGGGAACCACTATCCCTTTTGATGTATGCTATTTCTACTTTCAATGACATCCTTAACACCTAGATGCTTCTCCACCAAGCTTCACCAATGATTTTGGCTCTTCCAAGAACTCGTTCTAACCTGATTCCCTATGAAACATTTAGCTTTAGTAATTCTTATTATTGTGTTACCATGGAAAATGCTATTGATGGAACATGAAGATCTAATGATGACTAGATAAATTTGTTAGATGATCTTCAGTAGCTATAAAGCTATGTTTTTTGTTAATGTCTCATATAGCTTGTTGACTAATGTTATTTCTTATTTGACTCCTATCATACTATATAGCTATTTGTTTGGATTTATTTTGGTGCCTCATTGATACATAAGTAATTAGGTTTTTTACATGTAGGCTTCATTCTTAGTTTTTGATGTCTCCCAAGTATTTTTGTTTCAATGGCTTAGTATTTTTCCTTATTGCTTTTATGAATATATTTCTTGGTTCATTAGGTTTATTTCTTATATTAATATAATTGGCCTAATCTTTCCTTTGTAAAATATGGTACAACATAATTTTTAATAATATTTATAATTAAATAAATACAATTAAAATTAATATATGGATCAAAAGCTAATAATCTAAATATTTTTTTAAAATTATATAAATGAAAATTATGTCAAAAAAATGATCCTAGCAATACTTGCTTAACCTTAAACAAATCTATAGAAGCAAAGTTATTCATATTTGAAATTTTTATAAAAAGGATAATATTTGATCTATTCTGTAGGGTGTGGCCCCCTTTATGTATTTGACAACCTAGTTTTTGTAATTTGCTTAATGTCTTGTCTCAAGTTTGTCTCTACAATTTTTGAAATGTTGATGTTAGTTCATTAGGACTTAGATGCTACCTCTTGCACTTGGCCTACTAATAGCCTTTTCTTTGTACATTTTTTTTCATTCTTAATATAATGTTTTTTGGGGTTTTTTTAAGAAAAAAAAAATAATATTTCATATTAATGTCATGTTAATAATTATATTATTATTTTTTCCAAATTTATAGCATGTATCAAAATGAAAATAATTCTTACAATGACTCAAATATGATGGTAGAGATAAAATATTTATAATTATGATATTTATTTATTTATGTAAGAAAATAGGGATATGCTCAAACGTCTAAATATCACATAATTTCATAATCTACAAGAACATAAAACATAATTATTTTTACATTCCAAAGACATTATGGATTATCAAGTGAAGCCTCAATGCTTATCTTATTAAGTGGATCCAAGCAGGATCAGTGGATAAGCAAAGGCTTAACTTCTTTGAGTAGCTATACCTTGTCTTTAATGCAAATATTTCAATTTGAGAAACTAACACTTTATCATCACTCTAAATGATGGTTATTGATGAGTGGCAAGGTACCCCTATGCCCAACCATACAAATCATAGGCGTTCACATGCGATCCAATTGAATTTCGTAGACTTGAATTATTAAGTACGCTAGAGCTAAATGGTGAGTTTGTGTTGTTCATTCATTATCTTCCTAGTCCCACTTGTAAAATGCAAGTGTATGGTTAAGTGTGACCGAGGCATAAGATTTTTATCATTTTATGTTTTATCAATTTGATTACCTAAAAAAATAATGAAAATGAGAGTAAATAAATGCTAAGTGAACTATTGCCTAATTTAACCTAACACAAGTAGCTATCCCCACTTCTTGGACACATCCTGAACTTTATGTAAACACTACTAGGTTGTCAAATGCTAACCGTTTCTGAGCTACCAAGTGTCACATATATGTTCAAATGGGTCGTGCCTATGTATTTTAATTAGTTGCTTAATTAATCAAAATTAATTGCTAAATGAATAACATTAAATGTGAATGACATAAAAACATCATGTATAAATGCATAAAGAAAGAAAGTTTCAAGTGCTACAAGGATGAATCAAAGAGCTCATCTATATTGCCAACACAATGGTGTGCTCAAGTACATAAATGCTTGAATAAAGATCTGATTACACTTAGACCTCTTGCTATGGGCACTTGGAAAATATTTTAACTCTCAAATGAAAAAACTACAAGAATTTTGCTACTTGACCTCCAAAAATACTTCCGAATCGTCTGTCCAAGGGTTATATTTATAGGCCCAGGAGTATCCCACAATATCGCATGCCCGATATCACATCTTGGGGGTTCGATATTGTGACCACTTCGATATCAAAGCTTATGTAACACACGATTCATTAGTTACTATTCTAAATTTTCTATATTTTCATAATTAAATTATCTTCTATTGTAGCCCCTTTCTTAGACTTCTTGTCTATTATGGACTTTTTTATGAGGAATTAGAAATCCTCAAGTAAGAAACATTATTTAATTATTCTATTTAGTGAGAATACAAGGTTTTAAATTAAAGATATAGAGAAACTAATTACTTTATGATTGAAGGCTTGACAGCCATCATCATCCTAACATTGTTCCAACAACATGGAATCAACAATATGAGTTAGATTTTTGGTTATTTCTAATTTCTTCATATAGCCTTTAATCAATTTTCCATGTCTTTTTTGGTCTTCCTTTCAATGGATTTCTTGGAATAGTGATGTAGCAACCTTTTTTTTTATAAGCTCATTATTTTATTTTCTTTACATATGCCCAAATCATCTAAGCTACCATTCTTGTAACTTATCTAAAACAAAAGTTATTCCAAGTCTTCCTATGATGTATGTATTGTGTAGCTTACCTATTTTGGTAACATTTAACATTCATTGAAGCATTCTGATTACTACCACACTAACTTATTATTCATGCCTCTTTTGTACTACCTAACATTTAGCACCATATAAGATAGTAGGCCTGATTGCTATCCTGTAAAATTATCCCTCTAGTTTTATTAGTGTTCTTTTATCACGCAGAACACCAATAACCTATATTCATTTTGACCATCCTATCTCAATTCTTTTTCTTACATCTATATTAATTTCACCATCTGATTAGAGCATTAAACATAGGTAGTGGAACTATTTGTAGTAAGGAAATCCATCTTAACCTCAATTCTTGTGATGTAAGACCTATATAAGGACACCTCAATATTATATATAGATGAAAGTGTCTTAGAGATCTATGTGATTCTTACTACTAATGAAGTAAGATTTAGTCATAAGAATACTATATCATGTTTCCAAGCTAGAAGTTTTCAAAATAGCCATAAATTTCATAAAATTCTAAAAAAATCTTGTTCACCAAAAAGAATCAATCTAAATATTTATGAAATATTCATAAAACAAGTTGAGTAGATTTCTTACATAATGCAAACTTTTCTTAAATTAAGCATAGAATAATTTGGGCATAGTTTTGATATAGTACAAAATAATTTAAATTAATCTTAGCTTAGTAATAAATCCAAATAAATTAAAAGCAAAAAGCAAGCTATCAGAAACAAAAGACTTTAAAAAGCACTTTGTGTTAACATTATCGCATGCAAGGTGGAAGAATCTTCTAGAGATGAAAAAATCTCTAAAGGATTTCATTACTTGTGATAGGACAACACTAGAATGCATTAGTGGCCTCTAGATCATTGTAGGGGTTCATGTTAAGCAATCCCCATACATGGCACAAACCAAGATCCTAAACCTTGAATCAACCAGGAATCTTTCCAAGTGAGGGAAAGATTAGGTTGTTTCGCTAAGATAGGGAGGAAGTAAATAAGTATTTTAAATATTTGGGGCTTGTTGCTAGACAACAAACTTAAGTGATCCTTCAATAATATGTCTTAGGAGCCATAAAGATGGCCATGCAAAGTTAAAATAAATTATCAAAGAAAGAAGAAGTATAAACAATAAGAAATAACTTTGGAGTAGTGAAAGAGAATAATATGATCAAGATTATGGTCTTAGAATGAATCACATAACATTAAGCATGTAGGCACACAGATACACTCATTCACCTCTTTTTTATCAAAGCCTCATCCCTTAAGAACATCTCTCAATGAGTGCACAAGAGTTGACCTAGGTTTGTCATAAGAATCATCCTAATTAAGGGTTATAGTACTCTTTTCTCTTTGACTCAAAGTAAGTCATGCATAAAGTTTTTTCTTGGAAAAATGAACCTTAAGAACCTCTCTTGATTGATAATAAGGTAAGAAGTCTATAAGATCTTTCCTTGTGTAGATCCATGTTCAAGAGTTGTTATTAGCCATCAAGTGTTTACTCATGATAGAAAGGAGGAACCTTCAAATAATGATCATGGATACCCACCTAGAGATTAGGGAGTAGCTAAAATAGCTAAGCAAAAAAAAAACTTCTTAAATGGTTGATTCCACAAGTTATAATCAAAATTTTTCCAACTTTTGTAGGTCCAAAAAGCTTACTGTTGACAATGGTCCAAAATTATCCAACTTAACAAAAGTTAGAAAGACTTAATTTTTTCACATGATTACTACTTGTATAATGTGGAAGAAGTAGCGTTCATCCAACTTTCTTTTTATCTCTTTGGTATAAAATGAACACCATCATCTTTCATTACTCCTCCATATCTTACATAGTCACAATTATCCATAAAACCCTAACTATTAACATTGAATAGATTTACATTACTACAAGTAAGCACATTAGTATCATGGGAAGGAATGCTATCACATGTGAGCCTGCTAAGTACATATATGTGCATGACTTCTTAGCTTGGATGTCATTTTGAACCAAATGTTGGGACCATTTCTTTAGCTATTTTTTCACATCTATTTTTGGCATCAATGTAATCACCATTATAACTTTCAGCAATAATGATTTTAAGATGGGTCCAAAGTTTGTGGTATTTTTTTTAGTGTTAATTGGGAATTTCATTTAGCTAGTCATTAAAGAGATGTTCTTTCATAAATCTTCACTTGGAAAGCATAAAATTGTTATGGGATTTTCTTTAGAATGGCCCCTAGCCATCAAAAAATAAGGAAATTGATTGTAGATCTCATCTCTAGGAACCATGGAAGGTGTTGGCTAAAGTAATTTGCAAATTTATTTTTCAATATTCCAACTAGTTTACAAGGGTTCAACTTAATCTTATTAGGGTACTAAAAGATTTCCCAAGCATTAACATCTTGATGTTCTTGAAGGATGCAACAATGAAAGTGGTGGATAGGATAAAAGTCTTAGACCTTTCTTTCTTTGAACATGAGAATCGTTACCAAACATTAAGGTGTCAATGATGTAAAATTCTTGGAGGAAGACTAACAAATAGCCTTATGTCATGAAAATTACATCCATTGTAGCTCTCTAATTAAATCAAATCATGACTACGCCTTTCCAAAAGCAACAAGGTTTTGTCCTATATGCATAATTGAAAAAGATACATGTTAAGGTTAGGTTCTGAAGGAAAGAATATTACGATGCTACATATTGATAAGGAGAAAAGCCCAGAGCCAATATTTAAAAATTTAAAATTAAAAGAAATGATGAATGTGGACTTTAACTTTCAAGGATTTGAAGAGAATTCCAACTCTAGTAAGCATTATACACCAAAGTCCACTATGGATTTTACCAAAGAGAAAGGTGACATGAGAAACATAAGACCTTGGACTTAAAGCTAGATGAAAGTAAAAGCTTTATCCTCAGTAGAGAGCTCCATAGACAATTATCTCTTAAACCCAAGAAAGGAACAAGACAACATTGATCTTAACCTAAATACACATCATGATGGGGACATCAATTTGACTAATGTACCATCTCTCAAATGATTAGCTCTTTTCCTTGAGTTTTGGCATATTTGGAGGTGTTTTGAGCATATTTTGATGTGTTCAAAACTTTTGAGGTTAATGGGAACTTTTTTGGAGATGTCTTAAAGTTCCAAACCTTAAAATAAACATCTTTATTTCTGGCCATGCTAGGATAGACATGTCCCTTGGAGTATATAAATGTTTTCTCTGTAAGATAGATGTCTACCATAGGAGAAAAGGTGTCTTGTTTGGGCAATAGGCATCTACTCCTACTCCCAAACATCTTCTATGTTAAGGTTGATTTTAGGAAAGATGTCTATTATACCCAAAAGACATCTATTCTAGATATCTTTGTACTTAAGGAAGGTGTTCTCTTCTCTTCAAATACATCTTATACAGATTTCAATAGACTTTAAATTGAATTGTAATGTGGATGGAAGATGTAAGGTTACTTGGAAAACTATAAAGAGGCATCAAGGCCTAAGCCTAAGGATGGAGATTGAGAGGAAAGGTCTCCCAAGTTTGAGATGAAGAAAGGTTCCTAAGGTGCCTCAAGAAAGAAAGGGAGAGAGTGGCATGAGAAAGGAGGGTTGAGCTCTTCTATAGAACTCTTATTTATGAGCCATTTGGCCATTGTGTGAGAGAGATAGTTCTTGTTAATTGTGGGACTCAATGTGTGTCTTCGTAAGAGAGTGAGGAGTGAGTGATCATCATGGATGATCTACTTCTTTTGAGTGTGAAGTGAGGGTTTGATTGAATTACTTATCTATCCTTTGAAGTATGTACTTTCTTTATGCTTGTACTTTTATTTTTGGCATGAATAAAGAAGTCTTTCATTCTTATTTAAGCTTTGAGTCATTGAGATCTTTAATTCATTGAGTTCAAAGGCCATTTAAGGTTGAATTATGTTTTGAATTAGGTAGGAAGTTTTAGATCCTTACTAGATTAGTATTAGATTATTTGGTTGTAGACAAGTTAATCCAAGTGGAGAATCCTCATCTCAATTGCAATGAATCACTTTATTTTCTCAAGTTTGACTTAAATTGCCAATTTCTTATCTCTTCCTTAGGGTTTGAAAAAAAAGTTCCTTTGATCTTAAGTCTATCATATCTTTAAATTCTTAGAAAATAATTATAGAACCAAATATCCATTGAATTGTAGTAGCCAATATTTATAAGAATTTTAAGAATTACATCTGGGTTTTCATATCTTAAGTGGACTCTATTTGGGTACTCTAAAAGTAGTTATGGGTACTATTGATTTCTTGAAATTTTCTTAGGGTTATTTGGAAATTTTATCCATATTTTTGAAATTGGTTGTAGGTATTTGTATTTTTTGCTTATAACTTGAAGAAGGGTTATGGGTATTATCATTCTTATGTTGCTTGCGATTGTGTTGTAATTTCAAGTATGACACCCAAGAAGAAACTAGTTTAAGGTTTAACCAAGGACATGTAAGACTTGATGGATGCTCTCAAAATTCTTGTGGAAAGAATAGAGAGATTATCTTCTAAGCATCAAGGAAAGAAAGAATATGAAGTGTTTAATAAAGTAGAGACCAATGAGAACATAAGTTTTCAAGCATCTCTTATTGGATAAGGAAGTGCATAATACTTAAAGGTTTCAAGGATTGAAACCAAGACTTCATCAAAGGGATCAAGACACCTTCAAAATCCAAGATGGTACATGCTGTTGATCAAGGAGAGTTCCTACCTTCTACATCATGGAGGGTTAAGGATCAAAGCCAAATGAGAGGTCAAGATTAAGGGACTTCTTCAAGAAGTATCAAGAGCACCACTCAAAAACATTTACTAAACATTATTTATAACTTCAAAGAATAATTTCATATTTGTCATGATCTTTCATAGTTAAAAAAACTTTATACCAAATATCAAAATATAATGGTAAAGGGTAAGACATGAAACTGAAAATGAGCTCATTTTTATCAACCATTTGAACACCATATCCTAAATTTTTCATGAGTCTTCTAGTAGCATTTTATTAGTCCATTGTAAGCCTTAGACTCAAGAAATGTTTCACGCATCCCATATTTGTAGTTCTAGCATGTTCAATTCGGGTTTATATCTCCTATGCATGCACTATTGCATTTTGTATTATACTTCCATGTGCATATTGTAAATTCCTTAGGATGTTTTTGGCTTGTTTAGGCTCTCTAAGACCCTTTTGACATGTTTCCCAATGTTTTGGCTTTTATCTTGAAGTGTGGTAGAGGGGGGAGGAGGGTGTACGTTAACTACCCTACATAAGTGCAATCCCTACCTCAACTCAAGGGTGCTAATGCACCCAGCCCACTTCACCTATAGTGAAAATGGGATCAGTTAAGGTTACATTAACAAATATTCATTAACACTTAGGCACTAATGAACTTGTACTATTACTTTATAAAAATTATAAATACTTAGGATAATTTTTCATACATATCTAAGTCATAATATTCATTTCATTTAGGCTTTTGGTGTTCAGTTTATGTGAAGAGATCCTCCTCCCATAGGTAAGTTGCTTTTGTTTCTGATGGGACACGATATCGCATGGGCCATGATATCATGTCCGCCACGATATCTCATCCCCCGCGATATCGCGTACGCGATATCACAGTGCGCCGCCAAATCTATAAATAAGAGATGGCTCTCCCTTGTTTCTAAATCTAGGCCTAGACCATAGCAAAACTCTGGCAATTTTACCTCTCCAGAGATAGAATAATTTCCATGTGCCCGCAGTAGGAGCTCCAAAGTGAACAGATCTTTATTCGAGCAAATATTGTACTTGAACATAAGTTTGTGTACTACAATAAAGACGAACTTCTTAGATAAACCTTGTAGTGCATGGAATAGGCTAAATAGGAATTTATTTACTATTATTTATTGTTCATCATTTGATTGCTTTATTAGTCATTAAATCTCTCTCAACCCTTCTCTCCTAGTTAAGTGCATTCAGTACGACTGCTTCGAGCACATGCGTTACACTTGGTGATCCCAGCAACGAATAGCATTTGGTAACCAAGGTTGCATTGGTTCAGGGTGTGAACAGTAAGTGGGAATAGATACTGATGCTAGGTTAATTAAGACTTAGTTAGTTAGTTAAGGTTAGTTAATTAGTCTCTTCATCCTTCACCTCATTAGCATAGGAGATAAACAAAAAAGATATAAAAATCATATACCTCAAACTTACTTAACCATACAACCGTGACAAATACAAGTAATTCTGGGAAGACAACGAATGATTAACCTTAAGTGTTCCATGAGGCATGTAGGCACTTAGTCTGTGGAGTTCAACCAGATTGTGTGTGTAACACTCGTATTTGTATGGTTGAGTGTAGGGGTACCTCGCCACTCATCATTGGCGTCATTGCCAGGGACTAAGTGTTTGTGCGCTAAGTAGAACATAGGAAATTACTCACATTGTTGGGAGCTTAAACGAACCTTAGAGTTAATTAAATGAAAAATTATATAATGGTTAATCAGCACACTGACAAGACATAATGTCTTCTTCTTCTTCTCATAAGAGCACTTCACCACCTAGGGATCATACAAGAAACAGTCGGCAGTCTAAAACACATAACCAAAATCCACTAGTTCCTCAACAACACCGAGTGGTATACACCCATCCTGATGAGTATATATTGGATTTTAGATTTATCCTCCATCAGGACGAACAATTGCATTGGAGAGATTTGCAAGGTAACATAGTGTTACCTCCAAATCGGGTAGTCCCTGACATGCTTCTTCATGCTCTTGCACGGATAGGCATGACACAGCTATACGCTGAGTATGTTATAGGTGATTTTGACACAAGGGATTACCATCCCACAATAGCACAACGTATAAGGGACTCAAGGCAGGAGAGCCACCATACATTGTTGAAGAGCAAAGGGGTCCCGCATGTCCTAAGTGAAATTGGAGATGGTGAACCACTTATAACGGGTTCTCCATAAAATGATGTTTCCCCTCCTAACGATAGTGAGGAGGTGGGGTATTAGAACCTACCTCCATGATACACAATCCTAGTTCTGATCCCCGTGAACGCCAGCTGTTCACTAAGGGAACAAAAACACATGACAAGGACGGGCACTCAGATCATCATCATGATTCGGGCTGAAGCCACAGAAGAGAAGGTAGGAAACATCATCATGGAGAAGGTTCTCCTTCTTCTTCCCCTTCATCACATCATTCACCCTCTCCTTCCACATCAGGGCGCAGTCATCAAGAGCATAACAGTGAGGATAAGGGTAAGCGAAATGAGAGACCTTGACGAGAGAGTCGAGAGAGAGGACGAGGGTAGTCTAGAGAGTCTAGGCATGAAATAAGGGAAAGTAGGGAACAACATAGGCATCATAGACTTCATGAAAGAGATGATCATGACAAATGCCTACTTGCCACCCAAAGTATGCTAGATATTACAGAGGTAGTGAGAATACCCACAAGCCATCAAAAGGACAGTCGGATCAAGAGATTAGACATGAACAATATTCCATGATTCAAAGGAGGATACAACGCTGATTCGCAAAATCATTTACAGGCATTCCATGATGCCTACGCCTTGCAGAACATAGAAAACAAGTGGCAAAAATTAAAGTTCTTTCCTAGGACACTCATAAAGGAAGCAAAGAGTTGGTACTAGTCCTTAGAACCAGAAACCATTAGGAGGTGAAGTACGATGTTAGAACTCTTCAACAATAAATATCAAACGTACTCCAAAGTGTCTAACTTGTGTAAGTAGATCCAAGGATGGAAGCAAGGTACTCACAAACCCTTGGATGCTGCCATGGGCCACTACTATGCATTGCTACATCATTACTCGAGCCATGGGTACGCACAACGGGATCAACTACGCCACCTCATAGATGGGCTAAGATATGAAACTAGGAGAATCCTTGGGACTTATGCCCAAGGGAGATTATTAGAACTTAGATCCCATGAAGTTCATCAATTTTTGGAGCAAGTAGCAAAGGAAGAAGGGGAGCTACAGAAAAGAGAAAGCGCAGAAGAATATAACCGTGATCCTTCCCTCCAGAAAAGGGGAGTGAGATTCTGCGATGAAGAGGATGAGTCACCACTCAAAGAGTTGGTGAATAGAAAAACCTTACCACTTCAGAAGTTAACAACGGAGGTATCGACTAAGGTAGATGAAATATGGAGCTCCTTAGATAGTAAAATTGAAACTGTCCTAGAGATTGTAGAGGAGTCTAAGGAGGAATGAATTAGTGACAAGGACAAGAAAAAGTGGAGAGATTCAAGCCATGCACGTGACAAGGGTAAAGGAAAAATGAACATCACCGATGAGGTTGTGGATTCTGACACAAACAATGACCATGGATGTGAGATCTACCAATATGACCATCCCAAGGGATGTTGTCCAATCATCGCACATCTACAAGAGTCTTGGGTGTATGCACTCAACCCAAGATTCAACAGACGGCAAACACCCTGAAGGTTACCTTATCCCCAAGGTAACCCAAGGTAGTTCCACCAACTGTTAACATATTATCCAAGTGGAACACTACCACAACCTATCGGGCAACACCAGCAATGGCAACACCCACAGTCATGGGGGATGCCACAGCCTCGACAAAAATACCCTTACCGGCAACCAAATCTTTATGGCTATTACGTGTAGCAACCAGTTTCTCCAAGTGACTCTATGGGTCACACAACCCTGCAACGTCACTACCAAGTTCGGGAGTACTTTAGAAGGACTCCTTTTCCTCTGGGAGATGCTCCACATCCATACCATCCTCCAAATCCATCTGCCACTCTTAAGCCGGTAGTTCCCATACCACTCACTCCAACAATGCAAGTGGAACTCCCCACTCAACTGTACTAACGTAATGCTATGAGAGCTGTGAACCTTCAACCCACTGCTGGTTCTGATAACTGCAAGAAGAGAAGACCTTTCTTTAGAACCAAAAGCCTAGACAAGCTCTCACAACCACAAGCGGTTGAGTTTGTGTATGCTTCTCCAACAAATAAGGCTTCAGAGCACCCTTCAATCCAACAATAGAGCTCAACACACATGGTTATGTTAACACATACCATAACCAACTGGATCAAGGAAGGCCACCTTCCTAGGAAACCATCTGACCTTGGAAGTCCCTTAATCTATCTCCAAGTTTCCAGAAACGAACCTCAAAAGGCTCTTCTTGACTCAGGTTCCAGAGTCAACTTAATCTCACAAGAAATGTGTCAAGCCTAGAACCTACCCCAACACAAGAAGATCAACATTCAACTAGAGCTGGCTAACTAGTCCATCACCATTCCCTTGGGATTGGTGGAGGACACAATTACCACTATGTGTGGTTGGTCATACCCAGCTGATTTCCTAGTGATAGAGGTCAACAGCAACAAAGGGGACTTCCCAACTATAATGGAAAGGGCATGGCTAAGTACAATAGATGCATGCCTAGGGATTCACAATCTTTCCTTGGAAATATCTAAGGTAAACATTTATGGAAAGATCGAGAAGAAGAAAGTTCCATGCATCGCATACAGTGACTCATTGAGTGATGACATGGACGAATGCTCAGCACCACCTACATGCAACCAATGTGCCCTAGAAACTTTGAGACAAAGGTGCCTGTATGTAGCAACCACACAACAAGTGGACACCCTGTGGTTGACAGCTAATCAAAAGAGCAACCGACCAACAATCATGGAATGAACTGGGGGAATAACTCATGCCCATAACGAAAGCATAGATACATTGGAATATGAGTGTTGCCAACGTCCACCCCTTAACCTAAAAACATCAATTGGGAGAAGTCGGACACTTCTAAGAAATTCAAATAGGTGTTCATTATTTTGGATCTCTCCCTTTCCATTCAGTCATGGGGAAGATGGCAACCTATGCTAATCATTTGGGGCCCTCAGTTCTTTTAAGTTTTTGTTTTACACATTTTTGTTTTACATATTTCTTTAACTTTTCTTATTTTTTGTTTTACAACATCGTTATACTTTTCCATTTCTTGTGTGTGTGTGTGTGTGTGTGTTATCCATCTTGTAAGTTTGTCACCCAATAAGTGTTCTTAATGATGGTATAAACTGTTTTCATCGATTGCTAATGTTTGGTTTTTACCTCTAAGTTACGATGTTGATACTAAGGTATGTTTCTTTTGATATGACAGGCAATGAGTCCATTTCATCCATTCATCCACAATTTTCTATGGTCTCTCTCGGTTTAGAAATGTACAATCCCTTTCTAATAAGAACTATAATGAATCGGTGACTTGGCATTTCTCAAACTAAGAAAGGACTCAAGGATTGAAAAGGGTGTGACTTCAAGAGAACTTGATGCATTTGTGTTGGCCATTCTCTTGGGTGCTTGGATGTATTCTTCTTGAGTTTTCCTACCGTTTTGATGTTACTTAATTATCGGGAAGCTGAGCAAATAAAAATAACAAAGTCTTCGCATGGTGTGGTTCTCACGTATAAACACATAAGATAAAACAAAAAATAAAAAAAACAAAAAAATGAGAATTCAAAGAAAACCCCTTATAAGAAATAATCATTTGGGCTACAAGCATTAGTTATGGAACTAAAATAAAAATGTTCCCTCTAACTAAGGCCCTTCTCGCTTCATATTCTCTCCTCCTTGTTTCGTCGGAATGGTGGTGGCTCTTGGGTGAAGGCATTCTTGTTACTCCAAGGGGATGGATTGGCCAAATGCATTAATGCGAAGTCACTGGATGTGGTTTGTTTGAGGCTGGACTTGGAATGGGATCTACTAAGTCACTTTAACCATGAAACACACAAGGGGCTGTCCACCACCTTATTCTTGGGATTCCATTCCATTCTCTTCTCTCCATCCTTCTCTCCATTGTTCACCTGATTGCCGGTTGTATCATTAGTGTATATTTTGATTGATGCATTGTTTTCTTTTTGGTAAATTCTTGCGGTTAAGACTTTAACTCTTGTTCCAAATGAAATTCCTAGAGCCTACGGACTCTTTGAATGTGGGTTTGTCAGGGCATTAAGGGCATGAGCCTACTTTGGGGAGGACCCACTGGCATTCCTATTTGTTGCACCAGTTAAATTATTTCCCTTAGCATTTTTGTAATTAATTTTATCTTATTCATTTCCATCTTGACATCCATCTCATCGATGTTATAGTTATCTCTTTTTCTCCATCTTTCTTATTCTTTTTGTTTTTCCATTCTATCACTACCAAAGGTTCGCTCTTAGTCATGGGGGTCCATACCCAAATTTTTTCGATTTTCTCCTAACCCCTACACCTTTAGTAGTCACCACTATGATATCTTCAAATTCGTATCAGCCATACCACAACTCAGCCAATGGACCTTTCACCGAAGCAACATATAAATTGCAATGTGATTCATTTACCCTTGCTAATATAAGACTGTGTTGTATGTGCAGATGGCAATCATATAACAACAGATTGGATCTGGAGAGAACAATTGGAATGGAGTGGTATTGAAGTAGCTATGCAAGGAGCAAGATCAATGGCGCACTTATGGATGGACAATGAAAGGCGCGATCTTGGCGTTGGCAGCAGCAAAACTTCTTTCTCTCTCTCTCTCTTTCTCAACTGCCAAATAAGGCTTGATGTCAAATGTATAAGGTGTTCACTCTTGTTGTCATGAATACCAGTTTTGTCTTGTCTTGTAATGATGATCAGTTCACATGTCATCCCATTAGTTCCACTTGAGTTAATAATCCCATACCGTTCCAATATTTTGTAAGGAACTCGAGGATGAGTTTTTATTCAGTCATGGGGGTATGATGGGATGTGATATCGCATCCGCCGTGATATCACATCCCCCTCTATATCACGTACACGGTATCTCATCTTCCCCTGTGATATCGTGTACGCGATATCGCAGTGTGCCATCAAATCTATAAATAAGAAGTAGCTCTCCCTTATTTCTGAATCTAGGCCTAGACTGTAGTGAAACTCTAGCAATTTTACCTCTTCAGAGATAGAATAATTTCCATGTGCCCACAGTAGGAGCTCCAAAGTGAACGGATCTTTATTCGAGCAAATATTGTACCTAAACACAAGTTTGTGTATGGCAATCAAGACAAAATTCTTGGATAAACCTTATAGTACATGGAATAGGCTAAATAGGACTTTATTTATTGTTCATCATTTAATTTATTTATTAGTCATTAAATCTCTCTCAACCCTTCTCTCCTAGTTAAGTGCATTTAGTACAACCGCTTCGAGCACGTGCATTACACTTGGTGATCCCAGCAACGAATAATGTTTGGTAACCAAGGTTGCATTGGTTCAGGGTATGAACGGTAAGTGGGAACAGATACTGATGCTAGGTTAATTAAGACTTAGTTAGTTAGTTAAGGTTAGTTAATTAGTCTCTTCACCCTTCACCTCATTAGCATAGGAGATAAATAGAAAATATATAAAAATCATATACCTCAGACTTACTTAACCATACAACCGTGACAATACAAGTAAGTCTGGGAAGACAACGAATGATTAACCTTAAGTGTTCCATGAGGCGTGTAAGCACTTAGTCTGTGGAGTTCGACCGAATCGCGCGTGTAACGCTCATATTCGTATGGTTGAGTGTAGGGGTACCTCGCCACTCATCAGTTTCTATTATGTGTGTGTGTTTTGAGTCATTTCCTTCATAAGTGCAACTAGACTCTATTAGAATGTTACCTTGGTTATGTAGTTGAGAACTATTTGATTGATGTGGAGTTTAGTATTTGCACAGTGAATAATGTCATAGTTTTCCCATTGTTTTATACTCTAGATGCCTTAAAAATTAAAATATCAAAAATATTTATTTAGTTTTCATTATATTGAGTTACAATGATTCACCCTTATCCAAGGAGATTACAACTATATTACATGGTGATAGGGCATCAAGGTTGTGACTAGGGATCATTTATTGCTTTTTGTGTATGATGTTGCACCTATGCCTAAAGGGACTATTGCACGTTTGTGTGATTATGAGCATTGCACATGTTCCCATAATGGATTACAATGTGTATGTATTTATTATTTTTTTATACTTATATATATATATATATAACACATAAAAATTATAAATATTTTCTTACTTCATCACCATGTCAACATGAGTTCTCATTGTATTATAAGTACTATAATATCTTTTATTTTTATTGAACATAATGACATACACAAGTGTTCTTAGCAATTCACTTAACATCATCTTCAAAGCTTACAACTGGATTGCATCAAGTTCTGTATGATATAATTGGTCATGGCTAATGGGACCCCTATCATTAGCATCATTACTAAGAAAGGTGTTAGTATATTTCCTAGAAATACTTGTCCACTTTTGATCTTATCATTTTTCAACCTAAGTGCACATTTCTTTAGTGTTATGTGTAGGCTATTATCATGAATGATATTGCAAATAACACTTAAATCCCACAAAATATCTTGGTAGAAAAAATGTGACAAAATGAAGAAGGGCTTTTGTCACATTAAACACTTGGATGATGCAACCCTACCATTGGTTGTTTTGTCTTATCATCAAATAAGTAAGGGAGGTGATGTGATATCCATGGATACTTCTCAAAGGGACCAACTAAGGCTACATCACATGATTTCAAGGAGGCCATGATCAACACTAGCTTAGAGGATGATTATACATTTTATCTGGCTTCAAAGCTAAAGTCTAGTGACTGCATATCCCATTAGAGAGAAGAGCTCAAATACCAAATGGTGGAAGAGGAGGCTCATTGTAGCTAAAAAGATCCATGGTCAAGAAACACTCATTGAAGTGTAGCTAAAACCCATGATGCTAATCTACTCCTTAAGTTCTAGCATCTACACTTTTCTAGACCATTTGGTGATGATGATGTCCTTTTGCTTGATTGGGATGACTATCATGAACTTATTGAAGCTATCTATATTCCATAGGAGCATGTTATTGATAGTTGATCTAAATAGATTAATATGAATGATATCCCAACATAGAGAGGGCTTACCAATAATGATCCCTAACACCAAATGTAGGAATTTGACAATGCTTAGTACCCATAGGAAATTGTCAATGATTAACAAAAGTTGCAGTTGTTTTCTCACTTCTTCATCAAGCATGTGAAAACCTAGTATAAGATCTTACCCCTCAAATTAATTCAAAAATGAGTAGACATGGTATGAATCTTCTACACCAAATTTTATGCTTATGCCCACATTTCAAACATTTAAAAGAAGATCATTGGATGGAGGTAAGGAACTCATGAATTGTTGGTCATTTTCATAGAACTATACATAAAAATGGTTCTCCATTGTTCAAACCATGAATTTAGCCAAAGAAAACAACTAATGTATATTGTGGAAGGCCTAAGGTAGGAAATAAGAGAGTCCATGGCCCAAATCAAAGTGCACCATGGCATCATTACAAGAATGGAAGATGAATAATGAATTTAATAATCAACCAAGGAATATAATCATGATCCTAATCATAGAAGGGAGGTTAACAACATTGAAGGTACAAATAAACTTTCCACTACTATTAAGGTCTTAGTGAAAGATCAAGTCAAAACCAAGAAGACCTTGACAGAGTTAGTCCCAAAGGTGGATGAGGTTTGGAAAATGATGAATGATAAGATGATCACTACCCTTAATGACATTGAGGGTAAGATGGTTGAAGTTATGTTCAAAGAAATTGTACCACTAAAACATAGAAAGAAGTACAATGATAAAGATAAGGGGAAGTTCTCCTACTCTTAAAGCATTAAGGAAGATCCATATGAGGCTTTCTCATCCTCCAATGATGAGGATCCCTACGAATATTGTGCAAATCCTCATGACTCATAGTGTTTCTTAGTCATAGCTCATATTATTGGTGAAATAGAACGAGTTGGGATGCTTCTGAATCCTAAGTTCTTCAAGAGGAAAACAAGGAAGACTCTGTATCTTGGTAGATCATACTATCCTAAACATGCATACCCACAACATATGCAATAGTACTAGCAATGGTAGACTTCAAATACTTGGGGTGCTACTCCATGGAATCTTCCTACTCTAATGTAACAATAGATGATGCTTACTACTAATTCTTAATTTCAAGGTGCTTAGGTAGATACTTATTCACTTCCATAAATGATACCTCAATAGGACTTTCATGTGTCAAGTAATCCTACATCAGAAGCTCCTCAACAATAGTAGCAACACTTCTTGGTCACATGTATGGTGGGATTCATAGTCATCCACAACCAAGAAAAACCTAGTTTTTTGATATTTTCTATTATGCTAATCCTAATTCCATGTACATGACTAGAAAATATTACAAAACAATTGTTAATTTTGTTGGCAAGGTAAGTCTAAGGTCCCATGGTGAAAAAATCTATCACAAGCACAAACATGTGTTCCATGGGATTGGGTCCACTCCACCCTCTTTATTCTATGGAGAGGATAATAATATAAGCAAAACGGAAGTCCAGACTAAGAAAATCCTAGTACCATTTCCTAAATGCTGTCAAAATGAGATATCCACTTTAGGAAGAAGTTCTTCAATAGTGTTTCATAGATCAAACAAGATAACATCTAATGGTAACATGTCATGATCATTACTATGTCTAGCGTAGCCACATGGGTGGTAAAGGAAGGTTACCTACTTGAAAAGAAATTAGATCCTAGTAGTCCCATGGTGGTGATCCAAATTGGTAAGGAAGGCCACTGTCTACCTCTCTACAACTTCATTTTAGGGATCAACATCATTTCATTACTCTAGTACCTTGATTAGGATTTCACTTCTTTCAAGAGTACTAACATTCAACTATAGCTGGCAATCCAAGCCTACACATATCCATGGGATAGTTAAATGATGTGATAACATCAACACGATAGTTGTATCTTGTAGACTTTTTAGTCATCAAACTAGAAAACAAGGTGGGAGACAACTTCTCTGTCATCAGGGAAAAAGCCTAGTTGAGTACTATTAATGTTAGGTTAGTCTTCCAATGCCTTCACCATGAAATCAGTAGCAAAAAGAAGATTGATAAGACACATTATAAGAGGATCTTATGTAATCCTTCCTACTCTTGTAGGAAGCATGGTTGCAACTTTTGTATTATATAACTTCTTTATGCCATCAGAGATGTTAAAAACCTTGAAGAATATCTAGTCCATGAGGCCACAAATTAGGTCTTGGAAAGACCAATTGATTATTTTGCCCTACCTAATGTTGAATCATCTAATTTCAAAGTAGATAATAGAAAGGCTATTGCAATGGTATAGTATGATCCTAAATTTTGGAACTCTTGATTTGTCCTAGAATCTTCTTGCACTAAGACTAGAGCTCAAGCCACTTCCAAAGGACATAGACTACATGTTCCTCATCTATGGTCATCTAATTATCATTAATTCTAATTTGATGATCATCTTAAAGATTGAAATAAAAAAGATAGTTGTGAAGTGAAGAAAATCCTTTGCTTAGTTCCATGATGAACTTATAAGAATTGAATCCTCTATTTATCAACACTACATTTATATGGATCCAAGCATCATACCTTAGTAGATACTTTAATGAAGACTTAATCCTAACATGTGGAACGTGATGAAAAATGAAAACATATATCTCTTACAAGTTGGTTTCATTGCATTCATTTTTTATATTGATTGGATCAGTCCAATTATAGTTGCACCAAAGAAAGGTAATGAATGGAAAGTTTATATTAACTACAGGTTACTAAACACTGTCACCTTTAAAGATAATTTTTCATTACTATTCATGGACTAGGCATTGGACAACATCTCTAGCTAAAATTACTATAACTTTCTCCATGAGTATTCTAGTTATAATTAGATTAGCATCATGCTATAGGATTAAGAAAAAACCTACATTTATTTGTAGAAAGAATTTGCCTTCTGATGAGTGGCAAGGTACCCCTACACTCAATCATACGAATATGAGCATTTCACGTGCAATCTAGTGGAACTGCAAGGACTAAGTGCTTACGTGCCTTAATGGAACACTTAAGGTTAATCAATCGTTGTCTTCCTAGACTTACTTGTATTGTCACGGTTGTATGGTTAAGTAAGTCTGAGGTATATGGCTTTTATGTGTTTTATCTTTTTAATGCCTTATGCTAAGAGGGAAGGGTGAAGAGACTAAGTAACTAACTTTCATTAACTAACTTCTAATTATCCTAGCATCATTCTCTGTTCCCACTTTTCGTACACACCCTAAACTAGTGCAACGCTACTGGGATTACCAAACGCTATTCGTTACTAGGTTACCAAGTGTGGCACACATGCTCGAAGCGGTCGTATTGAATGCACTTAACTAGGAGAGTTGAGGGTTGAGAGAAACTAATTATCTAATAAAGCATTTAAACATTTAAAAATAATTAAAGTCCTATTTAGCTTAGTCCATATGCTGCAAGGTTTATCAAAAAGTTCATCTTTATTAACTTACACAATTATGTGCTTAGGTACAAAATTGCTCGAATAAAGATCCATTCACTTTGAGACTCCTATTGCGGGCACATGGAAATTATTCTAACTCTGGAATGGTAAAACTGCTAGATTTTGGCTAAGGGTCTAGATCTAGATGGGAAAAAAAGTGAAAGCCACCTCTTATTTATAGAACTGGTGACGGGCTATGATATCATGTATGCAATATCGTAGCCCATGCGATATTGCAGCTCATCATACCCCCATGACTGAATAAGACCTCGTCTTGAGTTCCTTACAAAATATTGGGAAGGTATGGGATTATTGACTTGAATGGAACTAATGGTGAATGGGGTGACATGTGAATGGATCATCATTACAATACATGACAAAATTAGTGTTCATGACAACAAGAGTGAACACTATATACATTTGACATCCAGCCTTATTTGGTAGCTAAGAGAGAGAGAGAGAGAGAGAGAGAGAAGTTTGCTGCTGTCAACGCCAAGATTGCGCCTTTCATTGTCTATCCGTAAGTGCACCATCAATCTTGTTCCTTTTAAAATTGCTTTAGCACTGATCCATTCCACGTGTTCCCTCCAGATCCAATCCATTATTGTATGATTTCCATCTGCACACACAACACAGTCTCATATTAGCAAGGATAAATGAAGCACAATGCAGTTGATACCTTGCCTCAGTGTAAGGTCCATTGGCTAAGTTGTGATATGGCTAATGTGGATTCTAGAGATATAATAATGGTGACTACCCAAGGTGTAGGGGTTAGGAGAAAATCAAAAATCAAAAAAATTGGACCATGACCCCCATGACTAATTGTGAACCTCCAATAGCGAGAGAATGGAAAAAGATAAGGAAAAAGAAAGATGAAGAAAAAGAGACAACTGTAACGCTGATGAAATGGATGTCAGAGATTGAAATGAACAAAACAGAAATTGATTGTGAAAATGTTTAAGGAAAAGAAATTAACTGATGCATCAAATAGGAATGCCAGTGGGTCCTCCCCAAAGTAGGCTCATGCCCTTAATGCCCTGACATTCCCACATTCAAAGAGTTCGTGGGCTCTGAAAATGTCATTTGGAAGCAAGAGTTAAATTCTTAACCACAAGAATTTACCAAAAAGAAAACAATGCATCCACCAAAATATGGACTACTGATATAATCGGCAATGAGGTGATAAATGGAGAAAGAAGGATGGGAAGAAGCGAATGGAATGGAATTTCAAGAACAAGGTGATGTACAACCCCTTGTGTATTTAATGATTAATGTGACTTGGTAGACCTTATTCCAAATCTAGCCTCAAACAAACCACATCCAGTGACTTCACATTAATACATGTGGCCAATCCATCCCCATAAAGTAGCAAGAATGCCTCTGTCAAAGAGTCACCACCATTTCGACAAAATGGAAGAGGAGAAAGTAGGAAGTGAGAAGGGCCTTAGTTAGAGGAAACATATTTATTTTAGTTCCATAACCAATGCTTATAGCCTGAATGATTATTGTGTCTAAGGGATGTGCTTTGAATCCTCACTATTTTTTTTGTTTTTTTTTTTGTGTTTTTGCGTGAGAACCACACCATGCAAAGACTTATTATTTCTATTTGCTCAGCTTCCCGATAATGGGGTAACATCGAAACGGTAAGACAACCTAAGAAGAAAACATCCAAGCACCCAAGAGAATGGCCAACACAAATGCATCAAGTCCCCTTGAAGTCACACCCTTTTTAATCTTTGAGTCCTTCCTTAGTTTGAGAACTACCTAGTCATTGGTTCATTGATAGTTCTTATTATTTTGAAGAAAGGGACTATACAGTTCCAAGCCAAGAGAGACCATAGAGATTTATGTATGCATGGGTGATGTGGACTCATTGCCTACTATATCAAAAGAACCATACCTTGGTATCAACATCGGAACTTAAAGGTAAAAACCAAACATTAGCAATCAATGGAATACAGTTCATACCATCATCAGGAGCACTTATTAGGTGATGAATCAAACAAAATAAACAAACACACAAAGAAATGAAAGAGTATAAATGATGTTGTAAAACAAAAACAAGAAAAGTTAAAGAAATTTGTAAAACAAAAAATTTAAAAAGAACTGAGGGCCTCGATTGATTAGCATAGGTGGCCATCTCCTCCATGACTGAATGAAAAGGGAGAGATCCGAAATAATGAGTACTTGTTTGAATTTCTTAGAAGTGTCCAACTTCTCCCAATTGATGTTTTCAGGTTAAGGGTTGGGAGTTGGTGACGCTCTTGCTCTAGTGTATCTATGCTTTTGATGTGGGCACAAGTTGTTCCCCCAATTAGTTCCATGCATGTTGGTGAGTTGCTCTCCTTATTAGCTATCAACCACTAGGTGTTCTCTTATTGTGTGGTTACTACAATCAGGCACTTTTGTATGTTAACTTCCTAGGCAGACCGGTTGCATGCAGGAGATGCCGAACACTCCTATATGCCATCACCCTCTGTGTCACTGTATGTGATGCATGGAACCTTCTTCTTCTCAATCTTCCCATGAGTGTTTTCCTTAGATATTTCTAGGGAAATATTGCAGATTCCTAGGCATGCATTAATGGTGCTTAGCCGTGCCCTTCCCATTATTATTGGGAAGTCCCGTTTGTCATTGTTTACTTGGATCACTAGGAAATCAGCTGGGTATGACCAACCACACATAGTGGTAACAATGTCCTCCACCAATCCCAAAGGAATGGTGATGGACTAGACAGCTAACTCTAAGCGAATATTGCTCTTCTTTAGTGGAGGCAGGTTCCAGGCTTTATACATTTCCTGCGATATCAAGTTTACTTCGGAACCTGAGTCAAGAAGAGCCTTACGTGGTTCATTCCCAGTGACTTGGAGATAGATTAAGGGACTTCCAAGATTAGAGAGTTTCCTGGGAAGGTGGCCTTCCTTGATCTAGTCAATGATGGTGTGTGTTAACATAACCGTATGCATTGAGCTCTGTTGTTGATTTGAAGGGAGCTTCAAAGCCTTATTTGATGGAGGAACATTCTGAGGCTCAACCACTTGCGGTTGTGAGAACTTTTTTAGACTATTGGTTCTAAAGAAAGGTCTTCTCCTTGTATGGTTGTCAAAACCAACATTGGGTTGAAGGTTTATAGCTCTCGTAGCATTGTGTTGCTACGGTTGAGTGGGGATTTTCCCTTCCATCGTTGGAGCGAGTGGTAGTGGAGCTATCAGTGTAAGAGTTGCAGGTGGATTCAGAGGATGGTATGGATGTGGTGTATCTCTTCTAGGAGAATGAGTCCTATAGTACTCCTGAGTTTGGTAGTGACATTGTGGGGTTACATGATCGATAGAGTCACTTGGAGAGACCACCTACTACACGTAATAGCCATATGGATCTAGTTGCCAGTAAGGGTATTGTTGCCTAGGCGGTGGCATCCCCCATGACTATGGGTATTGCCACTGTTGGTGGTGCTCAATAGGTTGTGACAGAGTTCCACTTGGATAATATGTTAAGGGTTGGTGGAATTGCCTTAGGTTACCTTGGGGATAAGGTAACCTTCGGGGTGCTTGCCATTTGTTAAGTCTTGGGTTGAGTGCATACACCCCAGACTCTTGCAGATGTGAGATTATTGGGCAACATCCCTTAGGATGGTCATACTAGCATATCTCACATCTACCATCACTGTCTATATCAGAATCCACAACCTCTTCGGTGATTGCCATTTCACCCTTACCTTTGTTACGTGCATGGTGAAAATCCCTCTTTTTCTTTCTATCATGGTCACTACTTTGCTCCTTACACTCTTCTTCGATTTTAAGGATGGTTTTAAATCTACTATCTAAGGAGTCCCACATTTGATCTACCTTAGTTGACACTTCTATTGTCAATTTTTGAAGTGGAAAGGTTTTTTTGTTCACCATCTCTTCAAGTGGTGACTCTTCCTCCTCCTCATAGAATCTCGCTCCCCTTTTTCAGAGGGAAGGATCACAGTTGTACTCTTCTATGCTTTCTCTCTTATGTAGCTCTCCTTATTCCTTAGCCACTTACTCCAACAATCTATGAACCTAATGGGACCTAAGTTCAGATAATCTCCCTTGGGCATATGTTCCAAGGGTTCTCCTAGTTTCATGTCTTAGCCCATCTACGAGGTGGCGTAGAGTATCCCAATGTGCGTAACCATGGCCCGGGCAATGATTTAATAGTGCATAATATCGGTCCATGGAAACATCCAAGGGTTCATGATTACCTTGCTTCCATCCTTGGATCTACTTTCACAAGTTGGACACTCAGGAGTACGTTTGATATTTATCGTTAAATACTTCTAGCATCGTACTCCACCTTCAAATGGATTCCGACTCTAAGGACCGGTACTAGCTTTCTGCTTCTTTTATGAGTGTCCTTGGAAACAACTTTAACTTTTGCCACTCATTTTCAATATTCTGAAAGGCACAGGCATTGTGAAATGCTTGTAAGTGATTTTGCGAATCAGCATTGTATCCCCCCTCAAATCGTGAGATATTATTCATGTCTAGTCTCTTGATCTAGCTATCTTTTTGGTGCCTTGTAGGTATTCTAATGGCCTCTGTAATGTCTAACATGCTTCAGGTTCATGGTCATTTTTCTCATGGTGTCTATGATGTCTATGCAGTTCCCTACTTTCCCTTCTTCCATGCCATGATTCTCTAGAATGCCCTCTTCCTCGCTTTCGACTCTCTTATTGAGGTTTCTCACTTTGCTTACCCTTATCCTCATGGTTATGTTCCTTATGACTGCGTACTAATGTTGAAGGAGAGGGTGAATGTGATGATGAAGGGGAAGAGGAAGGAGAACCATCACCATAACAATGTTTCCTACCTTCCCTTCGATGATCTCGGCCCCAATCATGATGACGATCAAATTGCCTACCCTTGTCATTTGTTTGTGTTCCCTCATTCAACACTTGGTGTTCATGGGGATCAAAACTAGGGTTATCAATCGTGGAGTGTAGGTTTTGATACCCCACCTCCTCACCATCGTTGGGAGGGGGAACATCAGTTTGTGGAGAACCTATTAAAATAGGTTCACCACCCTTATTTTCTCTTATGCTAGGTGAAGCATTATGGGGTCTTTTGCCCTTCAACGATGTATGATAACTCTCCTACTACAAGTCCCGTTGACGTTGCACTTCTGTGGGATGGTAGTCCCTTGCTTTGTAATCACATGCAACATACTTTGCATATAATTGTGACATGTCGATCCGTGTAAGGGTACAAAGGAGCATGTTGGGGGTGGCTCTGTCTCGAAGCAATACTATGTTATCCTCCAAGTCTCTCCATCGCAGTTGTTCATCTTGATGGAAGATAAAGGTAAAGTCAGGTATATACTCATCATGGTGAGTATACACCATAGTGAATTGTTGAGTAACTAGCAGTTCTTAGTTATGTATGTTGTGCCGTCGACTGCCTCTTGTGTGGTCCCTAGGCGGTGAAGTGCTTTTGTGAGAAGAAGAAGACATTGTTATCTTATTTGGTGTGCTATTGACTGTTGTTTAATTTTTCTCTGATTAATCCTAAGGGTTCATTTAAGCTTCCCAACGATGTGGATGATTTCCTATGTTCTATGTAGCACACAAACAACTAAGTCCCCGACAACGGCACCAATGATGAGTGGCGAGGTACCCCTACACTCAACCATACGAATACGAGCGTTTCACACGCGATCCGGTTGAACTCCAAGGACTAAGTGGTTACGTGCCTTAATGGAACACTTAAGGTTAATCAATCGTTGTCTTCCCAGACTTACTTGTATTGTTACGGTTGTATGGTTAAGTAAGTCTAAGGTATATGATTTTTATGTCTTTTATCTTTTTAATGCCTTATGCTAAGAGGGAAGGGTGAAGAGACTAAGTAACTAACTTTCATTAACTAAGTTCTAATTATCCTAGCATCAGTATCCATTCCCACTTTCCGTACACACCCTGAACTAGTGCAACGCTACTGGGATTACCAAACGCTATTCATTACGGGGTTACCAAGTGTGGCACATGTGCTCGAAGTGGTTGTACTGAATGCACTTAACTAGGAGAGTTGAGGGTTGAGAGAGACTAATTATCTAATAAAACATTTAAACATTTAACAATAATTAAAGTCCTATTTAACGTAGTCCATATGCTGCAAGGTTTATCAAAAAGCTCATCTTTATTGTTGTACACAATTGTGTGCTTAGGTACAAAATTGCTCGAATAAAGATCAGTTCATTTTGAGACTCCTACTGTGGGCACATGGAAATTATTCTAACTCTGGAGTAGTAAAATTGCTAGAGTTTGGCTAAGGTTCTAGATCTAGATGAAAAAACAAGGGAAATCCACCTCTTATTTATAGAACTAGCAACAGGCTGCGATATCACGTACGCGATATCGCGGCCCATGTGATATCGCAGCTCATCACCTTCAATGCATGTCCTTTGGGCTATGCAATGCATGATCCACATCCAATGGTTAATGATGTTCATATTCCCATTAAGAAAGATCCATTTCTATGAAGTAAAGAATGTAAGAATGCCTTTCAATCTCCAAAGAAAAGGATAACCCAAACCCAAATGTTGCATGACCATAATTGGGCTTAGCCATTTCATATAATGGTAGATGCTTCTAAGTTTGCATTAGATGCAAGCCTAATGTAGCTAGATGAAAAGAAGATGCCCCACTACATCCATTATGCTAGTCAAAGCATTGTTAAACCTTAATTGAACTACATCACCACTGAAAAGGAGTTAATTGTCATCAATTTTTCACTACAAAAATTTAAGCATTATATTCTTAGATGAAAAATCTTCTTGCCCCCAAGTGATTCAATGGTTGGTTCTCTTAAAATAATTCAATATCCACATGATTGATCATAAGGAAGTTGAAAATGTAGTGGCAAATCATTGATGGTTAGCTATGAATTTACAATAATGTGTGCTTCTCAATAACTTTTTTAATAACCACAATTGCAAGGTCCTTTTCAATGCCAAGAATGAATGTTACTACCCATAGTTCACAAACATTCTCAATTGCTTGGTGGTCTACAAGACTCCTCCTAGGTGGGATAAATGAAAGATCCAATGATTCCAATACTAGATGACACTTTAGTTGATTTTCAAAGAGCATCTTTACAAAAGATTCCCTTATGGCCTCATAAGGTGTTGTGTTCCAGGAGAGAGCTAAGATAACATCTTAGCTCTCACACACCATGGTCTATGTGGTGGGTAATATGCTAGAAAGAGAACCACAAAAAAGTTGTTATTTGTAGGCTATTTTTGGTCCACCATGTTTTTTGATGCTCAACACTTCATGTGATACTATGACAAGTACTAACATGAGGAGGTACGACCTTACTTATGAAGGAACCACAATCGTGTATCTAATTGTTGAAGCCCTTTAACATGTGAAGGATTAACTTCATTAGCCCTATCTCTTTAACTTTCAATGATAAAGCATACATCATTCTATGCATATACTACTACATGAAGTGAATAGATGTTATTGTTATTAAGGATTGTTCATCTATTATTGCAACAAACTTCCTTCAGAATAGTGTACTTCATAGGCTTCGTATTCCTCAAATCTTAATCTTTGATAACAATATGTACTTTACTAGTAAGGTTTTCATGAATTTATTGAAATCTTATGGAGTTAATCATAAATAAACTTTTCCTTATCATGAGTGGGCTCATGGCTAAGTGAAAGTTACTAATCATAAAATTGTAAGAATACTTAGACAAAGGATTAGTAGGTACAAAAGAGATTAGGCCAATAATCTTAATGATGATCCTTGGGCTTATTGAATAGTGTGGAAAAATATTGTTGGCCACACCTTGTTTAAGCTTATGAATGAATAAGTTCCATAACTATCCATTGATCTTGAAATAAAAACTTTAGATAGTGTGAAAAATTTTGATATGACCTTGGATTCTACACAAAAAGAAAGGTTGATTAATCTTAATCTTCTCAATGAGAATCATAGAATCACCTTAATGCATAAAAAGTTAGAACATTCCTACACCAAGGATTTCCATGATGTTCGTGCAAGACACATTGATTTCAAACTTGGTGATAAGGTCCTCTATTTCAATCCATCATACTTGTTCCATTTGGAAAAATTTCAATTTTAATGGAAATGATCCTATACCATCCACTCTAGTTACCAATTTGGCACAACACATATTTACCAACCAAATGAGCCAAATAAAATTTTTTTAGTCAATAGGAAACACTTGAAGTGATACTAAAAATATCTTTCCCATCTAAGAATTCATAACAAGAAATTTTGTATTTTACACTCAAAGGTCAATTAGGTTATAAGAACGGGTTAGTCGTGGAGGAGGAATCCTCCATGCCATGTTGAATTTTCTTTTATTTTTTATGTATTTTAATAAATTTGATGTTTTTTTAAAATTTTTACATTTTTTGAGCTTAATGATTAATTGTTCATGATCTTTTCTTTTCTTTTCTTTATGTGTGTTTGTATGTGAGGGAAAACTAACTAATATGCTTTATGAATGCTCACTCAATAACCCAATGGTGGATGGGTGAGTTACAAATGTGATGATGATGTGAGAGTCTTGAATGGGTCCAAAGTGGAATGTTGATAGATGGAATGAGCTCACAATGAAATTCATTAGCCTACTTTTTCTCAATCCATCATCGGTGAACTAGGCTCAAATTCAATCAGGAACTAGAACTTGCATTGTGAACTATTGAAGCTAATCCTATTATAACTGTGGGTAGGTGGTGGGTACACACCTTAGGATTTGATTTCATGAAGCTAAGATTATGGGTTTAATCCCAAGTCTTATTATTACTGTAACCATTCTGGTACAAAAGTTAATATTGATAAGACTACAAATCTAGTTTGTGGTGCTAGAAATAGAAATTACAATTTTTTGCTTAGAGGAAAAAGAATTGATAGATGTGAATCTTATAAATATTTTGTAGTTTAATTTGTTGATAGTTATAGTTGCAATACCCTTCTTTCTTAAATAATTTCAAGTGATATGTGAGTTCTATTTTCTCTAAGAAATAATTGTAGCATCAAATGAATTTTGGCATGGAAGATCATAAAGAAACTTTTTTGTAGTCTTGTCCAATGTATATTATTATATGGGTGTGTTGCTTGGGAACCTTCTATTTTTACACATAATTGAAAAAAATTAGAGCATGTTCAAAAATAATTTCTTGTATGTAAATTTCAACTGAAAATGTATTCTTATGATATCTTTCTTTTAGAACTAGATTTGCTTTCTCTTAAAGTTGAAGCCCTTTGTCAATTTATTGCTTATACTCAAAAGTTAAGCTACATGGAAGAATTTAATTATCCTAAGAAGATAATGAATGCCACATAAGAAAATGGATGGTCGCATCGAGAAAAATTATAGCTTCAATCATGAAATATTGTAATAGAAGATCTTTCTTTAAACCAAAGGCTCTTCTAGAAAACTACAAAAGAAAAGCTCTTGGCCAAATTTTGATTAAACACATCAAGAAAAAGGAATTTTTTATTTAAATTCTATTAGATGAGGTTTGTTATCTAGTACTCAAAATTATATATTATCAGCTATTCCTATTCATTTAAGAAATCAAATTGCCAGAGCAAGAATGACCTCTCACCATCTCCTTATTGAGATAGGTTGTTAGATCAATTTACCAGGAGAAGAGTGTATTTGCAAACTATACAAATAAAGCATAGAATATGAACATATTTTTTTATTTTTCCCATCTTTGGCTTACATTTTATTGAGTTATACTATTAATTATAATCTACTAATTGCTTTCTTTTACATTGATCCTTTCTACTTGGGCCATTACATCAATGATGTTTTCAACTTTCTCCAAAAATATGTTGAGGCTTTGTTACCATCCAACAAATCCTTTGTGATTTTCTACATATAATAAAAATTTCCAGTTTCTAGTTTCCAAGGTATAAGCTCTAGAATCTTAGAAGAGTGCTTGATCATTGGCAAGGAAAGGGTGTACCATTAAGAATCCTTGTGATCATTGGATAGGTCTAATTAGTGTGATTGGACTAAGGTGTATGTGCTACCATACCTAGCCATGCTAATTGGAAGAGTTCATGATCTCATGGACCTATGTGTGCATTGTGGTGAGGGATGAATTCTCATGTTTGTATAAGTTGAAGACTCTAAGTAGTGATCTAGCACTTCAATCATTTCCAAAATTCCTACGCATCATTCAAAAAACCCTCTTCTCATAAAGGAAAGAAAAGATGAAAAATGATGAAAGAAATGGAAAAAACTAAATAATGAATAATAATGGAAAAAATAAAAAATATGAAAAATAAATGAAAAATAATAAGAACAATAATGATGAGAAGATGAGATAATAGAAAGAGTAATATGACACAAAGCTCATTGGTTCATGCAAATTGGTATTCTTATTATCCCAGACTAATCAGAATAAGAGGTTAGATCAGTACACATGTAAGTTTAACTCATGTTTAGCTTGTTTCCTAGATCACTTAACTTCCAAATATAATAGTCCAATATAATCTCTTGATCATCCTTGCCCATGGCCATGAAGGCCTAGAAGTCTCTCTTTTTAGTAAACTTTGGTAATGTCAAATGTTGCTTCCACTTGAATCATGACTCCATTTATTCCTAGGAGTCAAGATCATAACCCTTGATACAAACCATGATCATATCCCATCATGAAAATTCTAGTTTCTTGGTCATTGTGTTATAATCACTGCTAGGATTAGGATTAGGTTAGCGCAACTAGAGGGATTAATAAAAAGTTTCTAGTAAAGAAAAATTCATGCAACCTATTATGCATATGTGCATGAATGCAGGAAAATCAAATCGTAATATTGACTTCTAAAGGATCTATGATGCATTGTCTTGTTTTAGTTTCACCAGTGGTTAGACCACAAAATAATCAAGGTTAGATGGCACCAATAGTGGTAGGTATGAACTTGGATATGGAAGGGAGACTTGATGATCTATCCCCACCATGTGGACAAGTAGCAATGAAGGGATCTAATAGTAGATCTCTTGTGGCATGTAGGATGTGCTCACATGCTTCCATGAGCTAATTGAATGGTTGCCTAAGGATCCAGTAATGTTTCACTCTCACATTCCCTGTATTATCCATCTTTCATTCTTTCTCACTCTTTCCTTTTATTCTATTAAATGTTTTATATGACAAGGAGTTGATTGAGTGAAATGGAAAATGAGATTTTAGCATCCAAGGTGATGGACTAGCATTTAATGATGATGCCTTACTAGTTTTTGGGAAGCCATGGGTATCCCATTAACAAGTATCACAAGGGAAAGAAAGACAAGCGTCTACTATGAGGAGGACCAACTTATGAATCCTTGGTGGCTTGGCATTGTGAGTGAGTGAGCTCAAGGTTATCTCCTAGAGGTACAATGGTTGCATGAAATAAGGCACTTGATTGATCTTCTATTTGTGTGGTTGTTACTTGATGAACCTAATGGTTTGACTAAGACTATTAATTTTAACCTTTATTCTCTACCTACTTATTTTGATTATGGATTGGATGTCTAACTAAGTTATACTTTATGTTCTTGTATATCTTAGTTTGTTTTGTTGATGGTATTACATGTTCTAGATCCTTTTAATCTATTTAGGATGCAAGTTAGGCATGTTCTTATTAATTCTTTTGTTTATGCCTTTATTTGTTGTGCTTGTATTTCTCAATATGTGCATTTATTTTATGTTTTCCAAGGCTAGTATCTTGTAATTTAGTTATGAGGGAGACACATAGTTGGGTATGTATTTTTTCAATTTACATCTATGTCATTCATCATACCCATGTATGTGTTTAACATTTAACTGTGATTTTGTTCTTTATGTTTTTTAAATGTGATTTTGTGCTTAAATATTTTACATGATTTTTAGCATTGCTATAGTCTAACATGTTTAGACATGTGCATTATGCATACTTGAGGCCCATGTAGATATTGGTCAAGTGATTTTAGGTCCCAGGCTACAAATTGGTAGTAAGACACCACCTGAAGAATACTAGTTTAATCTAGAACTTGACAGGCTTCTCTCAAAAGTAGATTTAGAGGTAAAATGATCACATTTCTGAACTACAAGTAGGGGGCATGCACAACAATTAGTAGCTAAGTATGATCCAAAAGATTTGTTAGAATTTCCATCAAGCCTAATTCATCTTCAATTTTGCAAGCATGTTAGAAAACTCTTCTTATCATCTACTATTCCCTAGATTCTCTTCTTAGAATGATCATTTTGTAATGTGTTTTGTGTTAGAGATATTTTTACATTTGTAATTCCTTCACATTGATTTTGTCATTTGTCTAGTTCTTCTTTTTATGTCTTTGGTTTTAAAGTTACGGGAGTAGTTTTAATTAATCTTGGAAGAATAATGAGTCATCCAGTGGCATTTTGTTAGTCCATTCTAAGCCTTATATTTGCAAAGTGTTTCATGTGTCCCATGTTTGTAGTTCTATCATGTTTAGTTTAGGTTTGTATCTCATAGGCATTCATTCTTGCCTCTTGTGTCATATTTCTAGGTTGTGTGCATGTTCTAAGTTCCTTATGATGTTTTTAACTTTTTTTGGATGTTCTAAGGCCCTTTTGACATGTCACATAATGTTCCAGCTTTCATCTAGAACTTATGGCTTAAAGTGTGATAGGAAGAGGTACACTAAGAAACCTTCATCAATGCACCCCCTGCATTAGTGTAGGGGTACTAACCTAACCCTTGCTTGGCTTAATTCAACTTACTTCACTTTTGGTGTGACTAATATCAGTCAAGGTTATGTTGATGACCTCTATTAATTCTTAGTCACTAGTGAACCTCTATTTTTACTTTGTAAAAACTATAAATACCGAGGATAAGCTTTCATATACATCTTAGTCATAATATTCATTTAATTTTGGCATTTGATGTTTGATTTGTGTGAAGAGATCTTCCTCCCTTAGGTAAGTTGATTTTTTTCTTATTTTATATGTGTGTTTTGAGTTATCACTTTTACAAGTACAGCTAGACTTTACCAAAGTGCTACCTTGCTTATGTACCATAGAATTGTTTGGCCAATGTAGAGTCTAGTATTTGCATCGTGAATAAAGCTCACGGTTTCTCCTTTGTTTTATATTATGAATACCTTAAACATTAAAACATCAAAAATATTTATTTCATTTTCATTGCATTAAGCTATGATGATTCACCCTTATCTGAAGAGCTTACAACTATACAACATGATGTTGGACCATCGAGGTTGTGACTAGGGATCATTTATTACTTCCCATGTATGGTGTTGTACTTATCCCTTAAGGGAATGTGACACACATACGTGATTGTAAGCATTGTGCTTATCCCCAAGTTATGGGTTTAATTCTAGTGGTCAATGTTGAGTTATAAAATTCTAATTGAACTATATTACAAATCTTTTAGGGTTTAAACACCCCCCAACATTTCGCCTATCCCCATGAAGGATTGTGATTTGTGTGTGTTTATTATTGTTTTACTCTTATATCTATAAAATACATATAAATTATAAAATATAACTTGATAAATATTTTCTCACTTCCTCATGATGAAAACACAAGTTCTCATTGTATTATATGTATTACAATATCTTTAATGTTTATTTAACATAACGACAAACATGAATGTTCTTGGTGATTTACTCAACATTCTTTATGAAGCTTATGATCAAATCGCATTGCATTTTGTGTGATATAATCCCTTGATCATGGTTGGTGGGACTCCTATCAACTTTCAAATAAGAAAATAGTTGAATAATTAAAAAATATAACAAAATATATGTTTATTTCTTTAATAATTTCTTAATAATTACAAGTTTTAGAGGATTGATATTTAAGTTTATGTATTATTAAAATCAATATTTCTGAATGATAAGGTTAAACTGATCACAAGAATTGGTTATACCAATTGAATATTTTTTTCTCAAACATAACTATCATTAAAAATAAGAATTTTGAACAAAACACCTTGAAATATAGAAATGGAAATATCCATTAAAATTATACAACAATGGATGAGTTATAATGAAATGTATTTTCATTTCAATGTAAAAGGAATTCAAAGACTTTAAAAACCTCACCATGAACAAGCAAGTATAATTTTTTTGGGAGGATAATGGTGTTTGATCCAAAAAACTAATAATAAGAAAATAAATTTAGAGTACATCACATTCTCAAATACTAGGTAGAAAGCATCAAAAAAACATTGCAAGAAGAAATTTTTCAATTTTAGGATGTATACTTAAAAGGATTTATCCTACACTATGCACATATAGCTCTAAGTCCTCACTTCATAAAGAAGGGTTGATGCTTGAGCCAAAGAGGCCAAAACAACCCTAACAAGCCTACATATCCTTGTGATGCTCTTCATAGGAATTAGGAAGATGTAGTTTTATGAGGTTGTTATTAATGGTTAAGATAGCATGGAATCCATGAGGATCTCCATACTTGTCTAGCTTCCAACATGGGGAGAAACATCCTTTGAATTACCGACAATGCATGCTTTCTTACACTTTCCCCCACTTAAAAGAAGTAATGTGCTAGTAGCTTAAGTCATTGTTCATTCACTTCCTAAACATGGAGAGCACATTAAATATTGAAAGAACTCAAATAACTAAAAGTCCATTTGATAGTTGTAGATAAGAAGGTCCAACATCTAGAGTTATTCAACCTTCCAATTAATGCTTTGCAAAATCAAGAGAGAAAATTATTTATTAGTAGAAAAGATCGTTCCAATCTTAACAACATTTATATCACTTTCAACATCCATGCTTGACCTAAAAATCAAGCAATTGAGGGGTGGGTTGGCGCAAAAAGATGAAATTTTAGAAAAAGCAAATGCAATGGCTATGTTCTAACATTTTTTAATAGAATTTATTCCCAAAACATATAGTCAAATTAGAACTTTATAACTTGCACCTAGGGGTGTAGGGCAAGTGGTTGGGACCCTTAGCTCTTGGTTGGAAGATTGTGGGTTTGATTCTTGCCTATGCTTTTGGGTGTGGCAATAGTATAGTAGCCTTGTGGTGAAATCCTTTTCATTTGTTGGTCACATCTTCAATGAAAAAAGAACTTTGTAACTTAGGATTATCCATTAGAATAAAACTCTTAACATTGGAATTTTCAAATCAAGAGTTCTACTACTAGGCTATCACTTAATTATTAGTAATGGTTATGTTCTAACATGCTTAAGTAAGCAATCTTCTAATATCTCGAATATAATTAATTTTATTTTAAATAAATTTTAATTATATTCAGAATTTCACAATTTGATACATCTTTTACAAAATGGTAAAACTAAGAACATTATTATCATATCTTATAACATAGATGATAAATCCAAAGTTTTGGAACATCGTAGTCATTTAAAAGGTTATAAAATTTGGATCATTGAAGATCTCATGAAAAGAAAACTTACAAAAAGATTTGTAGAATGAAGGAAAGTGAAAGAAGTAAGATCAAAAGATTTTGTAGCATTTTGAATGCAAGAGGAAATGTAGTAATTACCAAAATTAAATATTTAAAAAACTTCACAAAAAATATAAAATTTCTAAATTATGGATTTTTAAACATTGATGAGTTAGTAATAGCAAAATCAAGGTGTTATATAATATACTCTTTTTAATAAATTTGACATTTTTGGTATTGCTAAGATATGGGAAATTGAAGATTCTCTAGAAGTTTTTGTTCTAAACATTTTTATTTTATATTTTTTTCAAAATTCTCTTAATAAGTGATGAGCAGTGAAGGTACCCCTACAGTCAACCATATGAATCACTATCTGATCAAATTTTGCAAACTCTATAGTTTCCGATACACTAGTCTTCTAGGAAGTGAACCTTCCCCTAATGGTCATTCATTGTCTTCCCAATTACACTTGTGATGCACAAGGGTATGGTTAAGTGTAATCGAGGCATATGTTTTTTATTATTTTTATGTTGTATATTCTTTGGTGCTTAAAGTAGAGAGATGAAGTAATTTAATTTAACTACTTAACTCATCTCTAACTAGTTCTAACATAAGTATTTGGTCCCACTTTTCGTACATGTCCTAAACCCACGTATCCACTGTTGAGTTACCAAGCACTATGCTATTGGGTGCACCAAGCAATAATGCTACTTGGATTACCAAGTGAATACTTGTTTACAATTGAAGCAATTGTACTTACATGTTTAATCTATTTCACTTAAATAATTAACTAATGAATTAAAGTCTAATTTAGCTCAGTTTAGCTTAATTAATTGCATATTTAATGAAAAAAATGAATGCATAAATAAATTATTAATCTATTCTAAGTGTTGTAAGGTTTGATCAAAAGGCTTGTCTTTATTGCTATACACACTAGTGTGGTTTAGGTATAACAGTGCTTGAATAAAGATCCGTACACTTTCTAACTCCTAATGCAGGCACTTAGTGAAATATTCTAACTTTTAAAAGGAGAAACTACAAGAGCTCTATACTACTATGAATTTAGTCCCATAAGCACAAGTATGAACTTGTCTTTATAGTTTTTATTACAGGGTTGTATCAACAAGGCCCCGTAGATGTAACAAACACTATGTTGACATGGCCCCATTGACAAGCAACACTATGTAAACAAGGCCTTGTTGATGAAGCCACGTTAACGAAAACTCATCATGCCCCCACAAGTGAATGAAAACTCATCCTTAAGTTCCTTTACAAAATTGGGAAGATATGTGATTATTAACTAACTCTTGACATAACAAACAAGCTCACTTGACAAAACTAAGTGCCCAAGTGTACAAAAATTGTGGTGTTTATGATACAAAATTGAACACCATGACATGACTACATAAAATTGGATAACACATCCTTTGATGGCATGAAGGTAGTGGAGAAGATCAAACAGTCCCAGGCAGTGGAGGCTCATGAGGTTCTAAAAGACCTTCACTAGCTTCAGGCAAAGGCAGTGGCTAAGGTGGCTATGGCTGTAGCCACTAGCAGAAGGTAAAAGGCATTCAATAATGCCTTCATTCATAGTCCACATAGCATCACCAATGTGGGCTAGAATGGGGATATCCCATAGATGGGGCATTATCGAGAACAGCTCATTTCCATTGACAAATTAGGCAGTGAACTATTTGCGTTTGACATCGAACGTCCTTACTACATTCTACAGCTCTTGGTAGTCATTCATCCTTTTGGCCAGGTTCTCAATGATAGATCTTTGATTAGTGTATTTTCCCTTGAGAACTTCAAGTTCAACATTTGCCACTATAAGCTTTTACTTGGTGTCTTTGTGATGTTTGAACTTAGCCTCATACAACAAGTGCAAGTTGGCCACCTACTTCTCTAGTTCTGACTGTAGTCATTTGGTAGTCAACATGGCCAAATTTGCATATCGGAGATTGCCAAGCTTCATATATTTTATCATCTCCTTAATTTGCAACTTCTTCATGCAAATTCTACTTTATTATAGGCATCTATTCCATCAATGATAGGCTGCCACAATTCTCTTCCTTGTTGGAGTTGTTGGAGGATTTCATTTACTTTCGTCTTCACTAATTGGATGTTTTTTTCATTCACTTATTTTTGTATACTAACCTACTCTTTATAATGATTCTTGACTCTCTCAAATTTGAGAGCCTTCAATGTTTAGGTAGCTACCTCAATCATAGTTTTCTAGTGAAGGGCATTGACTTTCTCCATGGAGAGGTTTCTATTTTCTACTACCAATCTCCTTAGTTCTATGTTTGCTCTAGCTAGTTGTTGCTAATGTTGATGGATGAAGTTAGTTAATTGTTGTTTGTGCTCATCAACATTCCATAAGTGATGGTTCTCTACAATCAATTTCCCATTCTCCTAGTGAGTCTAATCCAAGGCCTTCTAAATTTTGTGCTATGTGGCCTCTACCAAGGATCAGTAGAACATTGTCATTTACATCGCATCCTCAACCCCTTTTAGTCTAGTATGAAGCTATTCAATAGCTTCATCTCTTGTCAATGTTAGGTTGAGGAATGCAAGGTCAACAATTTGGGCTCTTAATTTAGCAACATCAGTAGCCAATCATTTGTTTAGCTCCTTGGTTATTTTCAATTGCCCCTCAAAGATTATGTTCTTTTCCCTTGCCTCTAACAGCTCTGACTCGGTTGCAATAATATTGTTAAAAAAATCAAAGACATTTAGAAGTGGTTGCCTAGTTCCCACTAGTTAGTCTAGTAGTTCTTCATGTTGTGCTGCATTTATGCTACCACTTGTGGTTCTTGAGGACATCTTCACATCTTTGAGTGTAATGACATCTTGTACAAATGTCACAGGTGCATTGAGCATTTTGGTAATTTGGTCAGCAACCACCTCTATTGTTGTCTCCTACTCTTGGTGTTTCATCACCAATATTACTACCCCCTCACCTTCCTCTAAGCGCACCGAGAAGGTCACCACATTCCTAGAGATTTTTGAGAGTGACTATTATTCTACGAGACATACCGTGACCTCTCTAACATTAGGATTTGACCTTGCAGGCAAGTGCATTATTTATGCTAAGAAAATAGATCCACCTCCACCCATCAAGCTAATTGTTTGAGCCATCTCATTTAGGTAACTCATTGATGGTCTATACACAAATGAGTCCTTGCCACTCATGCCTACTCATTACTTTTGTTCGCTCAAGAGTTATTCTTGGTATTTGTGCAACTATTGGACTATTGCAATAATGTCCAACATGATTGTTTGAGTGGCAGGTGGAGGTGGTGGTTACTGCTTCTCTTATTAAATGATCATTGTAGGTGTCTTATCTTTCATCATCTTCACCCAATTAGTGGCCGGAGCATGCTTGATAGCATCATTTGTATAACAAACTATTCCTCCCCTTCAACAAAGTTTTCTAATGAAGCATGGAAAGGGGAGTGTCTTCCTTCCACATTCATTTTCTTTAAATTGTGTTTCCATCTTTAGATAGATCGGCTATGGAAGTTTAATAGGAAGTCTCCCACTTAAAGTAGCTCATGCACATGCAAAAAAGGTGGTGCTTTTGCTTGGCCTCACCTTGGGATTGAGGTGGAAGGCTACAATCTTATAGTGGATCCTTTCTACTAGTGCAAGCATGTCAAACTCTTTGCAGTCAACACCATAGCACATTGCACCCATTCTTTCTTGATGTTGGGGTCCACCTACATTGAAATCTTAGTGAGATTCACCCTTGTTGCTGGCAACCAGAGCACTTTAGCAATAGCCTACACTAAGTAGGACACTAAGATATCCTTGATTTTGACCATTAAACCAGCCTACTTATTGTTCCAAAATAAAAATGTCCCTCCCATGTACCACTCCCTGGTGAAAGTGATGATTGGCTACATGGGAGAGGCCTTTAGTTGGTCCTACACTTCTTTTGGTGCATGCTCTAGGAAAGGGCCAAAGTTTAACTCTTAGAACACTATTTCTTGGACCTCCATTAATCTAATATGATTCAAGCTAGCTTCTATCAAGGTCACCTTGATATTTTCTTGTTGAGCTGGTGCATCATCCTAGTAGAAGTATTTTGTTACTGTTGCTAACTCTAGAATCTATCGAATAGATTCCACCTTGACCTCTTCCCTAAGAGGACCTGTGGTGTGGGTTGCAAGTTGTTCTTCTTGGGCTTGTTCTTGGCCCCTTCCTATTCTAGGGTATTTCTCTCTTGGTTGAGATGGTCCTGCTTCCTCTGTGTGTTTTCCTTTTGGTGCCATTTATGGTCACAACACATCCATGGATTAGTAGATATAATGTGTAACTTTAAATTTTTGAATACATTCTCTCATTAGTCAATTATACTTTGGCTAAGGTTGGACCATGGTATATTAATTATTTTATTATCATTTTATTAATTATTTATTAATTTTTATTGTAAATGTCACTGGAGCTTGTTGGAAAGGTTTAACTCTTGTAATTTGGTATTTAATAGTTGATTTCTTAGTTAAACCCTTGTGGGAATTAGAAAAATGGCAAAAAATTTCATAAAAAATGGCACATTTGTGGCCACCACAATGAAGAGCTTATCTCCAATAGTTGTAGGGTAGAAGAACAAAGTAATTTAAATAAATGGTTAGAAAATTATGGGCACTGGAAGGTTTTGGGCTCTAAAAATTTGAAAAACTCCCTTGGTGTTTGTGAGGAAAAGTAAAAATTTCCAAGTGGGGTCATGCATATATATAGAATTCTTTCACTACATTGATAGGGGTGCATATATGAAGCCTCGTATACGCATTTTCTTCATCAACATGGCCCTATATATAGAGCTCATAGGAAAAATTTTGAAATTTTCATATGTTAAAAAATACAAGAAATTTTTCAATGAATTTGGGGTCCATGAAATCCTAGAACAACCAAGAATATGATGAAATCATTGAAGAGGATCTTTGAAAGCTCAAAAATTCAAAAATTTGATAAATAATGTGTTTATTAAATAAAATATGTAAGGGAGCACATGGGTTGATGTAGAAGATGGGTGAAAAAAAGATTTTAATTGCAAGAATGCCTGAGGATAAGGTACTTACTGAACCCAACCAAGAGATATGCAAGTGGATCCTTCCCATAATAAACACATGCCTTATTTGCCCTTGCATAACTTCACCTTAAGGATTCTATGGGTGCCATAGGTGATTAATGATTGATGGAAGTTAATGACCAAAACTCGAAAGATTCTACCTAAGAATTTAAGTACATCAAACCAAGACACCGAATCAAGAACATGGACTTTGGTAGTGAGGTGAGTTACAGTCAGTAGAGATGGATAATGGAGAAGGTGGAATGGAATTCTGAATTGAGGTCATAAGCAGTCCCTTGTGTATGTTGTATTTAAAATGACCTATGAATATCCATCCTTAGTCTAGACCAAAACTAGCCTCTTTTAGTGACATTGCATCACCACTCCAAAATTGATCCACCCCCTTAAGACACAAAAGTACTCCCATAGAACAACCATTATTCCATAAAGAGAAGGAAATAGAAGTAGAAAGTAAGAGAGGGCCTTAGTTAGAGGGGACCTTCAGGCATGGGTAACATGTGTTTCTAGTCCCATCACTAATGCGTGTAGCCCATTTATTTATGTAAGGGATGTGCTTTGAATTACCATCATGTATTTTTTTTGTTTATTTTTTATTTCTTTTTCTTTTTGGATGGGAACCACACCATACAAAGAATTTATTTGACTTCCTATTATTGGTTGACATGGAATAGTAAGAAGTCTATGAAAACACTCAAGCACTCAAGTAAGTAGAAGAGTACAAAGAGTATTGAGTCCCCTTAAAGTCACACCCTATGCAAACCTTTGAATCCTTCCCAATTCCGGGAACTACCAAGGTCACCAATTTATTACAATTTTGTGTTAATGAAAGAGACCTCAAATTTCCAAAATGAGGAAAACCATAGAGTTTGTGAATAGGGTGGATGTCATGGACTCACTGCCTGTTCCATAAAAAAGAGATCATGACTTAGCCATCGATACAAAAGTTCAAAAATAGAAACTAGACATTAGCAAACAAAACATTAAGCACAAACTACCATTAGTAGTAGCTACAACACCATTGTGTCCTATTAGCACAAAGCATGTTTATTAGCAAAAATTTCAAAATCACATTCAAACAAAACAAAGTAAAATATATAAAAAAGTGTAAATATTCAAGAAAGATTCAAACTTACTAATGATGGTGTAAAATAAAAAATGGTGTAAAAATAGGAAAAATTTTGAAAATAAAAAAGGTGTAAAATAAATAATTTGCAAAATCAAAAACTTGAAAATGAAAAAATAGAAAAACTGAGCCATATGGATGATTAGCATTTTTGTCCATCTATTGAGATATTTATTACATTGGCTTGCTTTAGCTCATGGAAAGGCTTAATCTATTGGATGTTGACCAACTGCTTTTTCTTTGGGCTCTCAAGTTTGTATATGATCATGGCCCCAAAAGGAAAGGCTTCATCAATTATATAAGGCCCTTCCCACAATGTTTAAAATTTAGTTTTTTGAGGTACATGCATTGGATTCTCGTTAAGGACCTTATCTCTCAGTTGAAATTTCACTTTTCATATTCTAAGGTCATGTTGTTGTTTGCTAAATGCCTTATGCACTTCATTCAAAGATAGGGCTACCAATCAATTTTCGTTTAGCATGTTGAGGTTAATCAATCCTTCTTTTTGTGCTAGACTTAGGTTAAGATTCAAATCATATGTTATTTAGAGTGTATGAAGCTCGAATTGAATAAGGACTATTAGAAGTTTCTCATACACTAATGCATAGGGAGAGTAGCCAATAGGAAGTTTCTGTGTGGAGTAGTAGGTCCAAAGGGCATCATTGAGTTTTGTGCTCTAGTCTCTTTTATATTTGCTAATAGTTTTTCTTAGAATCTTTGTGATCTCCCTGTTAGTTATCTTTGCTTGACCGTTGGCTTAGGGGTGATAGGGTGTTGTTAATTTATGTTCAACCCCTAAACGTTGCATGAGTTTTCAAAAAGTGGCACCTGTAAAATGAGTTCCATTATTACAAATCAATGCACATGGGATCCCAAACCTGTTTACAACATTTTGTTGTAGAAATCTAGTAGTAGTGAATGATGTACAGTTGGTGATGGTTTCTGCTTCTACCCATTTGATATAGTACTTAACGACAACAAGTATATACACCTTCCCATTGGACATGGATGTGGTGGAACCCATGAAGTCAATGCCCCATATGTTAAAGGGCTCTAGTAGTTGAATCCACTATTAATGATCCTCCATCATGTGATCATCCCAACATCTCATTGAAAACACTCATAAAATCAAAAAAATTGGTTTGCATCTTTGAAGATTGTGGATCAATAGTATCCTTCCATCAAGATTTTTATGGCCATGTGTCTCCTAGCATAGTGGCCTCCATAGGGGCCTTCATGAGCATCTTAGAGAACTCGCAATTAATTTGCATTAGGGACACATCAATGAGCTAGGCCATTGGCACATACCTTGTAAAGGTGTTTGTTGATTTCCATAAAGTACTTATCTTGATGAAGAAATTGTTATTTCTTCATGTGGTCTAGATCTTGTGGTATCTCTTGAGTGAGAAGATAAATGAGGATGTCATCATACCACTTTGGTTTTGTGAGCATTTGTTCATTTATTGCAATGGCAAGGAGGAGTTCATCATCAAATAAATCAAATAATGGACTTTCCTCCTCTTTGCTATCCCATTGCAACTGAGACAGCGACCACATTCTCATTACCTTTTTGATCTACCATTGTAAGAACAAATTCCTGCAAGATCGCAAGCCACCATAGGATACAGGGGATTACCATTGATTTGTTCATGAGGAAGTAGATGTCACTGTGGTCTGTGTCCATAAACACTTTGTAGCTAAGCACATAGTGCCTAAACTTTTTGAGAGTGTACACCACTAGCATTAGTTCTTTCTCAGTTATGGTGTAATTCAACTATGCATCCACAATGCTTCAAATTATGCAGTGGATGTAATATGGACATTTCTTATTGTCCAACTGGATAAGCATGGCTCCCAATACATAATTAGATGCATCTATCATTATATGAAATGGTCTGGACTAGTCTAGTGCCCATAAGATTAGAGTTTCTATGAGTTTTTCCTTTAACTATTGGAATGCTTGTTCACATTTCTTGGTCCAAATGAATGGACCATCTCTCTTTGTAAGCTCAACCAATGGCTTTGTGATCTTAGAGAAATGCTCTATGAATAGCTGGTAGTAACCAATGTGTCAAGGAATGACCAAACATCTTTGACAATTATCAGTTGGTGAGTGATTCCTTGGATGATCCTTATCTTTTTAGGGTCTACCTCAATCCCTGCCTAAGTAATTCTATACCCTAGTATGATGTCTTCTTGGACCATGAGATGACTCCTTTGCCAATTGAGCTATAGATTTGTTTCTATACATCTTTTTAATACTTTCTCAATGTGGTCCAAGGCTTGCTTAAATGTAGCTCCATAAGTGGAAAATTCATCCATGAAGACTTATACTCTGCTACCTATTTACTCTTGAAAGATGCATAAGACTAAACATTGAAAGTAGCAAGAGTATGGCACAAACCAAAAGACATCTTGTGATATGCAAAGATTCCCCAAGGACTCGTGAATGTTGTTTTGGCTTGATCTTCTAATGCAATCTAGACTTGGTTATAGCCACTATAACCATCCAGAAAACTATAATAGTAATGCCCCGAAATGGTGTTCAACACTTGATTAATGAATGATAATGAAAAATGATCTTTGAATGTTGCCATGTTTAACAACATGAAGTCAATGCAAAGTGATGAGTGGCGAGGTACCCCTACACTCAACCATAAGAATACGAGCGTTCTCACGCGTGATCCAGTCGAACTCCGTAGACGGACTAGTTGTGGCACCTAGACAATTATCCTTAGGTTGCAGTTTGCTGTCTTCCCACCTAGACTAGTATTATATTTGTCACGTATGGTTTAGTCCAGAGTGAGGTGCATGATGTGTTCCTAATCTAACGCTACTCATAAAGGTAATGGAAAGTGATATTAAATTAACTAATCTAGGACAGAGAGGGTAAGAGAATCTAATCTAGCCTAAGTGCAATGAGCATCCGTTCCTTGATTATCCGTACACATCTTGGACTTCGTGCATGACTACCACTGGGATTACCAAGCGCAGATCCTAAGTATGCCACTAGTTTACCAAGTAGTCACACTTAAATGCTCGTAATCAAGTCATACTCATTTTGCATTGCTAGGAGATAAGGGTGAGAGAGACTAATTAGGAAAGCAGTAAATAAAAATTAAATAAATAAATCAACAAAATGAATGCTGCAATGATGAAGTAATCTTGATCTTTATTTCTGGTCATCTGTGTGTCCAAGTACGTCACACTCGAATAAAGGATGTCGTACAACTACATTCACCACACTGCGGGTAGACACGGGAAAATAATCTATCTCTGGAGGGATCAAACTGCTAGAGTTTTGCTACTGTCTAACTCTATTATCAAACAAGGGAGAGCTGCCTCTTATTTATAGACATGGCGATAGACTATGATATCGTGTATGCAATATCACGGGGGATGCAATATCGCGGCAGACGCAATATTGTGTACAAGATATCATGGACCATGCGATATCGCGTCCCATCATACCTCCACGACTGAATAAAAACTCATCCTTGAGTTACAGTGATTACACAGTGGATAGGCATGGGATTATTAGATGGAAAAATGGAATGATGCCGTAGTGTGAGAAGAAAACAAAACAAAGACACAACACATAGAATATGCTACAACTACAATAATTTGGAACTCATGTAGTTCCTGGTGGCAATGGCTCCTTCATTGGTGCCTTCCCTTTGTCTTGTGCTCCAGGCTTTGAGGCATGATGGTGTTGAAGTATGGCCTGGAGCTTCTCCTCTTTAGTTCAAGGGTCTTGTGTCATCCATGCTAGTGTTCCAATGGTTAACAAAGTCGACACCTCCCATGGACAGGGTAGTTGCAGGAACATCTAGTTGGCCTTAACATACCAAGCCGCGAACACCTGTCGTTCCTCCTCATAGGCTCTACCTTTGTTCTTGTACTCTTGAAGGTCCATTATCCATCGAGCCAAGTCATTTGCGACATCCTTCTATCCCTGGTAGCTGGCTTTTACCACCTCAAGTTTAGAATTTGCAACATCCAACTTCTTACACTCTGTAAATTCTGCTTCGTATTTAATGTGGATGGTTGCTACCTGCTACTCAAGCTCTAACCTCAGGTGCTCTGCTATTAACATGGCAAGGTTGGCATATCTGAGATTTTCCAACTCCATGTACTCTGTCAAGTCCTGAATCTGCAAGTCCCGATTCTTAACCTCCGCTTGGTAGACGAAGGCATATGTGTCCAATATGGCCTGCCAATTAGTGTGTTGAGCACTGATAGTGTTGATTTGGGCCTTGGCCATATGGATCTCCTTCTCTAGGATTTTTTTGTACATCCCCACCTGATCCTGGAAGTGCTCCTTCAGCTTCTCATGTCGTTTAGCCTTATTCTGCCACGCGCTGATCTCAATTGCTAACTTTTGATAAATAGTGCATACCTCCTCCATCAAGAGGGTTCAATTTTCTCTGGCTAAACGGCTCATGTCACGGTTGACCCGGATGAATTTTTCTTGTAATTGATGAAAGTGTTCATTGAGAACATTCTTTTGCTTTTCTACAGTGCTCAACCGAAGATTGTCTACAACCAGCTGGTTATTTTCTTCTTATAAGGCCTTAAGTGCCTTAAGATGCACATGAGTTTGCGCCTGTGCTGCTAAGGCATCCCAAACAGCCGTCTCCTTTTCTTCCATCATCTTTTTATTCTCTACAATTAACTTTGTTAGTTGCTTAGTTCTAAAGTTTTCTAGCTGGTCTGCGGGAAAAAATTGCAGAGCGCCCCACTATGCTACTTGTAAGGCCACGAGCTACTCTTGTAATTTCTGCACTTCAGCTTCAGCATGCTTTGCCCTTACTTCTGTTAGGACCAACTTCTCCTTTGTGAAAATGAGGTCTAACTAAATTGCTGTAACATCTTGAGGGATGTCAAACAGGGACATCATTACTTACCCTATTTGAAGCAATCTATCAAGCAGATCCTCATGTTCCGCAAGAGTCATTGAGGTTTCGGCCAAAGTTTGAGCATCCTGTACTCCTGAGAGATCTGTTGGTGGCACAACAGGTACGTTGAAGGATTCTTTGATATGGTCTGCGACCACATCTATAGCGCCTGTGGCATTCTAGTGTTGCATGACCACCACAGTGGCCCCTTCACCAGTCTCTAATTGCACCTAGAACGATGTCGTGTTTCCTAAGACCTATTGTGACCATCTACTTTCCCCTCCTCCTATTTGAATAGAGACTTCATCCCTTGTGCGATCTAACGAAATAGTAGGTTGCCTGGCATCATCGATGACACTGAAGAGGTTTGCGTCATCACGCCTTCCCCAACTGACCATCTTAGTGATGGCCCCTGCTTCCTATTGTTGGCTGGGACCCGTGGTTGGAGGTTGACTGGGTTCAACCATCTATTCTTCCTCTTGTTCTAGTCCCAGCTCCTCGCCAGTGCTTTTCCTTGGAGCTGGCGCATTTAGTAATTCAACATATGAAGTAGTCTGGGCATTTTAGAGGACGTCATTGGTGTATCCCCGAGTACCAACACATCAACAAAGCTTTCTGATAAGATAGGGGAAAGGCAGTGCCATTTTCCCTATCTTTCATTCTTCAAACCACCTTAGGATCTTCGTCAAATATAGATGGGGTAGGTTAGTGTTAACCTTTCCCATCAACACTGCACATCCTCTACCCGCATATGTTGATATTCTTTTGAGGCCCTTTGTGGGGAAGAGGTGATATGTTCCAATTTTGAAGTAAACCCTCTCTTCCATCATCAATTCACCAAATTCTTTATCCCTACCATAAGCCTTCTCTAACTAATCCTTTCACACATCGGGGTCTGAACAGGTGGATAACCAAGCAACCTGGGGCCCTATATTCGAAAGGTTTAACACTTCTAAAATGGCTTGTGCAGAGAAGTCAACTGTCACACCATAAATATTCACAGTGGTGCCTTGCTCCCTATTGTGCCAGAATTAGTACGTTTCTCCTAGGTACCAGGCACCGCTTTCACAGAGGATAGGCCAAAATGGGGATCTTTGAGGTGATCCCTAACGGCCTCAAGAGCGAACTCTGCAAATAATTCAAAGTTTAATTCCACAATCACTGCAGCAAATGTGGACTTCTCATGGATAGCCTGAACACAATCTTGGGGCAACGTGAGTTGTTGTCTTGGTTTAGGCGTTGTAGCAGCTCATCCTTCTGCTTGCCTGGACCATCCGGTAGGAGGTTCCTCTTGATGAATGCTGAATGATTGCTCCTCCTATTCTGCATGTTGTCCGGTAGGTCTTTGTCTTCCACCTCTCCAAGCTCATTTGCTTCCACCTTGGGTAGGACCTTCCTGTTGTCCACATTTCAGGGCCATCTACAATCACACGGGCCAAGCGTTAGTAAGGTTTTTTTTGAAGTTAAGTTATATCTTACTACTTGCCTTAATTAATGATCTTATGTTATCACGTGTGATAATGCCTGAAATTTTGTAATAATGAATCCTGTGACTTAGGTGGTTTCCATTTTAGTTTCCCGATATACCTAGGGATTAAATGATTTTTAGGCACAATTATTCTAAGTGTTAGAGTTAATTACCCTAATTGATGTCCTTTGGGCAATGATAAATTTCAAAAAAGTTAGGCACTTTTCGACAAGTGTCCCTCCCCCACGACTAAGTTGAACACTCCGAGTGCAAGTAGGTTCAAACGGAATTAAAATTGAAATAGTAGTGAGCGAGATATGAGGAAAAAAGCAAGGGTCACTCAATCACAAGTTGTAGAGAAAAATTTCAAAAACTCCCCCCGTGTGAATGAGAAAATGATGCTAAGTGTTGCGGGGGGTGACCTATTTATAGGCGGCGAGGACGCGATATCTCGTATGATACATCGTGTATGCAATATCACGTGGGATGCGATATCTCGTCCCTAGTGATGTGAGACACCATGAAAATACCAACTTTTTAAATGATTTTCTTGAAATTAACATTGGAAATTAAGGACATTGACTATGATCAAGATGTTTTAGGGTAATTTCATTAATTCAAAAGGCACCATTAATGATAAGGGTGTGGATTTTACCAATAAAACCTTAGGTGGTGAGAAAAAGGGTATGTAATGGTACATTGGAACGTTAAAATTCAGAGGGATAATAGTAGGGAAATATCGTTATGAAAAATTATGCTAAGGGTAAGAAATTTTGTGTGTGAGCGATGTCATAAGTGAGAATTACAAAAGATTACACAAGTGGGTCCTCCCCAAAGCAGGTTTCAACCTATAATGCCCTTGTGTAACCACACTTAAAGTGTTCGTGGGAACTAGAAGGGTTAAATGTAATCCGCACTAACTTCACAAAACACACACATGTAAATATCACTGGAATGAGATAAAAATTCTATGCTACATGGGACATGAGCTACAATTACATGAACAGTGAGGTGAGACGAACTATAGAAAGGGATCGTAGAGATTGGGATAGGAGGTAACTGACCCAAGGCACAGTGAATCCTACGTGAAGAGCATGATTAAGGTGTCATTACCCCATTGTTCCAAGATTAATGACCAAGCCCATTCCTCTAATTAGTGACATCGCATTGTTTCATCCCATGATGAGCAACTATGAAAGTACCATAACAATAAGGCGTACGATCACTTGGCGTTTTATGCAAGGGGGGAGTGATTTTTGTTTTGTGTCACTTCCTTTTTCTTTTTCTTTTCTTCTCTTCTTTTTTTTTCTTTTTGAATACTGAATTCAGAGAAGCTACCAACCTTCAAGCATGGGTGCATGTCTTTCTAGTGGGACCCCCTAGAACAGCATTGGATTTTCAAGTGCCCTTTTGATTATAGATGTCACTAAAGAGAATCCACAAGTCTCCTTAATGTCACACCCTAATCATTCCCTCTTGGTCCATCCTTCTTCATTCTGGGTACAATGAACACAAAATTAATTTTAAGTTTTAAGAATTTCAAGAATATCACTGCACCCTCAACAGGACCTCTTATTTGTAGAATGGATGAGTGGGTGTAATGGGCTCACTGTTCAAATAATTGATCGTTCGAGACTTAACAACATAGAACACACCTCAACCAACGATCCACATGAGTGTTTTATTCATAGATGAGATTACTTACAAAAACGTATAAAGACAAAAACACAAAAAGACAAAAAGATAAAACAAGAAGTTGAAAAATGAAAAACTGGGAAACAAAAATTGAAAAATTAAAGAAAATGAAAAATATTTATTAATCCTGCTTGTTATTAAAATGGGGGATATCCCCCATAACTAATCGGTTGAGCATGGCAAGGATTAATAAATAAAGGGTAAGGATCCTTGCATGTTGGAAATATTGGAACTGGTCCATACTTATCCCTTCGAGGTTCACACACTTGATTATAATGAGCATAGTGGGGCACTTTATACGATGTAGTTCCTCGATAACGAGTTGACCCACTATGATGTTTAGGACCATTAGATGGTATGCAAGGATTAGGTTGTTACCTTCCATGATTGTGTTCATTGGGCCGTATGGTTGTTGGAGTGTGAGTTGGTGGCCTTGATGAAGTTACATCAGGTGTTGGGTTCGAAGATAAGTGTGCACCACAGTGTGGGACTTGTGCTGAATTGGAAGATGTAGTGGCCTCAGAATTGTGTTGTCCCTTCTTACGACCATGTTTAAAGAAGGGACGTTTTTGATGTTGAGGAGGCTTCTCACTTTTGTTAGTAATAGTAGCACAAGTGTCATTCGTGGGTGGTTGCGGTGGTGTAGACACCTTAGGAATAGTTGGTGGTGCTATAGAAGGAGGGAAAGGATGAGAATGTTGAAAGTTAGGAGGCATATAAGATACACAAGGTGGTGGTTGTGTTGGAGGCATGGGTTGATAGTATTGTGGAGAATAGTACTATGGTGAGATAAAGTGTGTTGGCCCAGTTGGAGAAACAGGATGTTGAACAAGATATGCACTTGGATTCAGATGATATGAAGGGTGTCTCCAGTCTAATGGCGGTCTCCCCCACAACTAGGATTGTTGCCACTATGATCGAACACAGTATCTCTGTACGAACTCTAGATGTAACGTATTTCCCCAATGCTCATGTAAATGTAACAAGATTGGGCATTGGCCCTTGGGGTGATCGTATAGGCATATGTTGCATTCATACATATGATTGGAAGTTGAGCTCTTATTTTCCTTATCCCTTCTTTCCGATTGTTTACTATTTCGTCCTGCTTCTTGGGTTGTCAGAACTCTATCTCCAATGATGTTGATGAATTCTCCACACTTTTGATACATCCATTCCAACATCTTATTGATCTTTGCCTCGGCTTCTTCTAATGTTTGTTGTATTGGCAAAGATGATTTTTTCTCCTTGTGATTGGTTGATTTCTCCTTTTTATGATCATGGACCTTTGCTAAGTTGAGACTTTGGTCTCGTTGATGTTTTTCAACACTCTCCCATCTAGCCATATCTCCTTCTTCTTTTGCTACCTACTTAATAAGCTCTTNCATGTTTTGCTTGTTTCCATCCTTGGATTTGTTTCCTCAAGGTTGATACTCTTGCGTAGGTTTGATATTTTTCGTTAAAGACTTCTACCATTGTTGACCAGCGTCATATCGAATTTGGTTTTAACGATCGATACCATACTTTTGCTTGGTCAACGAGTGTTATAGGAAAGAGCTTAAGTTTTTGCCACCCGTTATCAATGTTATTCCATGTGCAGGCATCGTAGAAGGCTTGTAAATGTTGATGCGAATCTAATTCATAGCCTCCTAAAAAAATAGGGAAGTTGTTTAAATCGAGCCTGGGTAGACGGCTCTCTTTACGATGCCTACGTAAGATTCTAACAGCCTCTTGTATTTGCATTAAGCTTGTAGTGGCCAATGGGGGTTCATCGTCATCAGGTAAGTTATGCTTTCGTGTGTTGGGATGACGTTGCTTTCATTCATGTTTATAAGAGACCCCCACTTCAGGTTGTATACTCCAATCTTCATTGTCATATAGTTCATTGGTTCTCCAATGAACTTCCACACTAGGTGTGGCATTGTTATTGTCTTGTAGGAGAGGCATTGTTGGGTGTGAATTTATGTGACTTTTTATAATTACTTCTTTCTAAGAGATATATCGTTAAGTCCTTTATAGCGACCTTATATGATATAACTAATCTAAATAACTAGCATTGTCCCTGGCAATGGTGCCAATGATGAGTGGCAAGGTACCCCTACACTCAACCATATGAATACAAGCGTTCTCACGTGCGATCCGATCGAACTCCACGGACGGACTAGTTGTCGCATCTAGATAGTTATCCTTAGGTTGCAGTTCGCTGTCTCCCCACCTGGACTAATATTATATTTGTCACGTATGGTTTAGTCCAAAGTGAGGTGTATGATGTGTTCCTAATCTAACGCTACTCCTAAAGGTAATGGAAAGTGATATTAAATTAACTAATCTAGGACAGAGAGAGTAAGAGAATCTAATCTAGCCTAAGTGCGATGAGCATCCATTCCTTGATTATTTGTACACATCTTGGACTTCGTGCACGACTACCACTGGGATTACCAAGCGCAGATCCTAGGTGTGCCACTGGGTTACCAAGTAGTCACACTTAAATGCTCATAATCAAGTCGTACTCATTCTGTGTTGCTAGGAGATAAGGGTGAGAGAGACTAATTAGGAAAGCAGTAAAAAAACAATTAAATAAATAAACAAACAAAGTGAATGCTACAATGATGAAGTAATCTCGATCTTTATTTCCGATCATGTGCGTGTCCAAGTACGTCACACTCGAATAAAGGATGTTGTACAACTACATTTACCACACTACGGGCAGACGCGGGAAAATAATCTATCTCTGGAGGGATCAAACTGCCAGAGTTTCGCTAGTATCTAACTTTATTATCAAACAAGGGAGAGCTGCCTCTTATTTATAGACATGGCGATGGACTACAATATCGCGTATGCAATATCGTAGGGGAAGATGCGATATCACGTACACGATATCATGGCCCATGTGATATTGCGTCCCATCAAAAAGCTACCATTTGCCACCTCTCTTTAGTACTATGATGAGTGGACTGACCCACTCACTATCCACAATGGAGTAGATGAACCTTACCTTAAGGAGTTTCTCAATCTCCTCTTTGACAATCTAGTTCAATTTTGGGTTCAACCGATATTGTGGTTGCCTCCTTGGCTTTATGGACGAATTAGTGTAAATGTGATGTTGGCATATCCTTGGATCAATTCCAGTGAATTTAGGATATGACCAAGCAAAGGTTGTTCGCCATTTCTTGACCACTTCCAACAATTTTTCTTTTTGTTCAGGAGCAAGTTTAGCATTAAGTGTAACTTGCCATTTTTCAAGAATGCATATTTTAGGCCAATAGGTAAAGTTTTCAACTCTAGGAACTCCTGTTAAAAATTGTTAGGGATCTCCAACTCTTGTTAAAAATTGTCAAAGAGTTGGTGATGAACTTGCTCTAGTTTATCTATGCTTGCGACATAAGCATATGTTAGGCTCTTAGCAGGTTCCATGCACATTGTGCTACTATCAAACTCAACAGTTAGCCATTGGGTGTCCTCTTGTTTTATGACTGCTGCGTACAAACACCTTTGAATATATGCTTCTTGTGCACACTACTTTCATGTAGAAAGAGATGCTTATTGTACTACCCAAAGTTTCTACACACAATTGCATCCTATATTGTCATATGCGATGCATGGAACTCATCTCTCCTCAATCTTTCCAAATGCATTTTCCTTTGAGATTTCCAAGGAAAGATCTTTAATGCACATTTTTGCATCTACAGTACTTAGCCATGCCCTTCCCATAATGATTGGGGAGTCCCCCTTCTAGTTCTAAATCTTGATTATTAAGAAGTTGGCAAGGTAAGACCACCCATAGATAGTAGTCATAATGTCTTTGACTAGTTCTAATAAAACAGTAATGGACTGGTCTACCAATTCCAGTTTGATATTGCTCTATTTGAGAGGTGGCAGGTTCTCGGTAGTATATATCTCATGAGAAATCAAATTCACATTAAAACATGAATTAAGAAGAGCCTTACACTATTCATTCCCAACAATTTGTAGATAAATAAGAGGACTTTTAGGATTAGCTAATTTCCTAGGAAGGGTGCTAGCCCAAATTAGATGCAACATGAGTAAGCATGATAGTATGGATTTTGAGCAGCATTTGGTTTGAAGGGGACTTGATGGAATGATTTGTAGAGGGTGAAGCATGAGCAGGGTGGCCATCCACTAAGGTTAATGAGGGCTTCGTAGGGCTAGTGGATCAAAAGAAAGGTCTTTCTTTAGCACAAGGTTTTGAACCCCTCAGTTGATATACCGGTTGTAAATTAATGACCTTGGTAGCGTTACATTGCTACAACTAGGCTAGAAGTTCATCCTACATAGATGGAGTAGGTAGTATTTGGGTTGAGGTGGAGGGATGGGTGTAGGAATAGGAGGAGGATAAGGATGAAATGTGGCATTTCTTTTGGAATGTGGAGAATGAGCTTTGTAGTATTCAAGAGGGTAGTAATAATGCTAGAAGGGAAAAGCATGACTAGAAGAGTCACATGGAGACAATGATTGCTGAATGTAGTACCCATATAGATTTGGTTGCCTATAAGGGTATTGCTGCATTGGTGGTGACATCCCCCACAACTATGGTTGGTGCCACTATTGGTATTACTCATATAGTTGTCGTGGTGCTCTACTTGGATAATATTGTTGTTGTTGGTGGAACTACCTTAAGGCAACCTTTTGGGTGCTTGCCTTCTTGCTAGTCATGGATTTAAAGCATACACCCCAGACTCTTATAAGTGTGACATGACAGGACAACGTCCCTTGGGATGTTTATATTGGCAAATGTCACATCCACCATCATCATCTAAATCTGTCTTCACAACTTCTTCTACTGCAACAGCTTTGCCCTTACCTCTTTGGTAGGTACATTCAGCTTCCTTTTTTCTTCTATGATTACAATCACTATTCTACTCTATTTATTCTTTGATAATTTTTAAAGGAGTTTGGGATTTTTCATCCAATGAATCCCACATTTTATCTACCATGGCCAAAATTTTAGACATAGATTTTTGGATCGACAAGGTCTTTTTGTTGAGCACCTCATCAAGAGGTGATTCTTTCTCACTATCGCAAAATCAAACTTTCCTCTTTCTGATGGAGGAATCCTTGTTGTATTCCTCTACACTATCTCATTTTCTCAACTCTCCTTCTTCTTTTGCTGCCTACTTAATTAGCCTTTGGATTTGATGGGCTCGGAGTTCTGATAGTCTCCCTTAGGCATAAACCTCAAGAGTTCTCCTTGTTTTCGATCTAAGTCCATCAATGATATGGCAAAGTTGTTCTTACTAAGAATAACCTTGGCCAAGGCATCGGTGTAGGAGAGAATAATATCTACCCATGACAACATCCAAGGTTTCATGGTTTTCTTGCTTCCATCCTTGGATTTTCCTTCTCAAACTAGACACTCTGAAATACATTTGATACTTATCATTGAATAGCTCGAGCATTGTACTCCATCGGTAGATAGATTTCGGCTCCAAAGACTGATACCAACTTTCTACTTCCTTGATGAGTGTCCTGGGAAATAGCTTGGGTTTCTGCTAATCATTTTTGATATTCTATAAGGCACATGCATCGTGGAAAGCTTAGAGATGTGTTTGTGAATCAAAGTTATATCCCCTTTTAAATATGGAAATATTGTTCATACCTAGGCACTTGATTCAACTATCTTTCACATGCCTGGTTGGAATTTTTATAGCCTCCACAATATTTAGCATACTTCAGGTTTCCAAAAAAGGCTCACCATCATCATTATTTTTTGTCACTGATGATGTTCTTTGTTACCCCTTTGTTCATTGTGGGCTCAACGATCATCATTGTTGTCCCTTTGTTCACGTCCATCATGGTTGTTCTTTCTATGGCATTTTTTAGAACTAGAAAAGAAAGAAGAAAAAGATGCAAATGAAAAGTACAAAGAGGGAGGAGGACTACCACCACTATGATATTTTCCAATTCACCTTCAGTTTTCATGGCCATGCTCATCAATTTTCTTATCCTCTTGACGCTTGTCCGATCCCTTGCCTTAACTGCCATCTTTACCTAAACCTAGATTGTTGATAGTAGACCATAGATTCTGAGCCATACCCCCATCATTAGTAACAAGGGGTGGAGAATTTTTATGTTGAGAGCCCCCTGAGGAAGGGTCCTCATAGTCATCTTGGTTTAGCAAGAATAACGGATTGTTGAATCGTTTCCCCTTCACAAACTCATGATGCTTCTCTTGGTGTTGATCTCTTCGGTGTTATGTTTCAATGAGACAATAGTCTCGGTAGTCATAATCATGCACACCATACTCCTCTTGAAGATCTTGGATGTCTAACTTCTTAAGAGTTTGAAGTAGCATCATGGGCACAGATCGATCGAAAGGCATTACATGTTGCCTTCCATGTCACGCCATCGCAATTGCTCATTCTAATGCAGGATGAAGGTGAAGTCAAGCACATGCTCATCTGGATGAGTATATACCACTTTGCATTCTTATGGGACTAGTGGTTTGACATCATCATGCCTATGAGAAGAAGACATTTTACAACAAATAAAATAATCAATGTGCTTTGATAATTATATTATTTGAGAATGATGTTGACCTTAGGGTTTGTCCAATGATATTAATAATGTTTACTAATCCAAGATAGTGCATGTTTCAAACAAAAAGAGTCCCCCGACAATGGTGCCAATGATGAGCAATGAAGGTACCCCTACTTGCAACCATAAGAATCAGAAAGTGTTCACATACGATTTTTAGTTTTCAATACGCTAGTCTTCTAGGAAGTGAACCTTGCCCTAATGGTCATTTGTTGTCTTCCCAATTACACTTGCGATGCACAAGGGTATGGTTAAGTGCAATCGAGGCATATGATTTTTATTAATTTTTATGTTTTATATTTTATATTCCTTGTGCTTAAAGTAGAGGGATGAAGTAAGTTAATAACTAATTTAACTACTGATGAGTGGCGAGGTACCCCTACACTCAACCATACGAATACGAGCGTGCACGCGCGATCCGGCCGAACTCCGCAGACTAAATGCCTTAACACCACAAGAAACACTTGGGGTTAATCGTTCGTTCTCTTCCCAGGCTTGCTTGTATGTGTCACGGTGTATGGTTAAGCAAGTCTGAGGTATGTGATTTTTTTGGTATTTTCGGGTTTATCTTCTAAGCTATGAGAGGAAAGGGTTGAGAAACTAAGCTAACTCTAACTAATGTCCTAAGTCTAAATTAACTAGCGTCAGCATCCGTTCCCACTTACCGTACACACCCTGAACTATGCAACTGTGGCTTACCA
>MNCI01000952.1:452558-463875 GCA_015680685.1 Gnetum montanum
ATATCGCATACACGATATCGCGGCACATGCAAGTCGCATCTCATCAACTACGTAACTCATCTCTAACTAGTCCTAACATAAGCATTTGGTCCCACTTTCCATACACGTCTTGAACCTGCATATTCATTGTTGGGTAACCAAGTACTACACTATTGGGTGCAATAAGCAATAACGTTGTTACGATTACCAAGCGAATATGTGTTTATGCTTGAAGCAATCGTACTTATGTGTTTTAATCTATTTAGCTTAAATAATTAACTAATCGCTTAAAGTCTAATTTAGCTTAATTAATTGCATATTTAATGAGAACAATGAATGCATAAATAAATCATTAATCTATGTTTAAGTACTATAAGGTTTGATCAAAAGGCTTGTCTTTATTGCTATACACATTGGTGTGGTTTAGGTACAATAGTGCTCGAATAAAGATACATACACTTTCTGACTCCTACTATGAGCACTTAGAGAAATATTCTTACTTTCAAATGGAAAAACTACAAGAGCTCTACGACTACTATGACTTTACTCCCATAAACACTGTTGTGAGCTTGTATTTATAGTTTTGATTATAGGGTTGCATTGACAGGGCCCCGTAGATGTAGCAAATGCTACGTCAATGTGGCCCCGTCAATGGGGCAACACCACATAAACAAGGCCCCGTCGACAAGGCCACATCAATGGGGGCCCATCAACATGACAATTAGAAGCTCACCAATAAGTAAGTTTAAATAGAAAAGGCAAATGAATATAGTCAATATATTTCGCTGAAAATATTACAACAAGTCTTTTCTCTTTGTAGCTCCAAAAGGAAAATTTACATATGTGGTGACTTTAATGCTAGAATTAATTCTAATTAGATCCCTATTAATTATTGAATTCCTTAAAGTTTTTAGAATATGAAAAATTATAGAATGAAATTAGTGCTCTCAAGATAAACAATCTAATTCTAATATAGGGCTAATGATTTCAATAAATATCCAAAATAAAGTGGCTTCACAAAATTTATAAATTCCTAAAAAGAACTTATGATAATAATGGAAAGGACGACGATAACGAACGCCCACTAACGGACAAAAAAGTCACTAGACGTCCATTTTGACTAGTATGGCCCTATGTTTGGTAGAGTCAATCATCTAGCAGCTCATATTTCATTTGAAATCATAGTAAGTGTGATAATAATAGCCGACACACAGCTAATAAAAGACTAGCTGCATATCTATTTTGACATGTATGGCACAGCGCCGCGGGTCAGAGTTCGATGACGTTTCACTGCAAATTTTGTCTTTTGCAATTTGTTTATGGTAAAACGAGTGGGCTCCGCTACATTGCTGTGGATGCGGGAACAACGCCCACCCAACAAAATGGCATGGTATGGTCAGGTTCCAAAAGAAAGCCAGCTACCAGAGGAGGAAGAACTTCGTTTACTGCTAGGTGCCGTATTGGCAGAGCAGCCTGCCTGCTCAAAAGTCGCTCCTCGCCGAACAAGTCTCTTCTCTTCACAGACTGCCTGCTCAAAAGTCGCTTCTCACCGAACAAATCTCTTCACGGAATCATTTTAAATTCTCAAATCAACGTGAGAAAAGTAGCAACACCATCGTCCATCAGAGGTGGTTTACTCTAATAAAAATCGTTTTTCCAGTCAACATGTGGAAAACAGAAACGCCGTGGTCCATCATGCGCTGGGTAATTTTGAAAAACCGTTTTCCAGACTAAATTTTTGTAGCGTAGCCACAAATTTCATGCGATTTTAGAGATGGTTAAGGATCAAGGCAACTAAATGATCAAAAGCTTTTTAAAATCCTGCGGATCATTTACGGTAACGAATTAATCAAACGAAAACATCCAGTCTGCCAAGCAAATGGCGATGCAATTGCATAAATAACACCTTCCAGACTGAACCTATGGCTATAAATAGTTGGTGCCCAAGTAGGGTTCTGCAACAGAAGTAGAAGAGAAGGAGAAAGGACGAATTGCGGCATGGGCAGAGTCAAGAAATTATCGTTGCCCGTTGTCTTGATATTGGCAGTGGTGTATGTTCAAAATGTTGAAGGGTACCGGCCTCCACAGAGCTTCTTTGATAGAATCCTCTCAGGAGCGTCTGCTGGTTGTGCAGGCAAGAGCTTCTACAAGTACGCTGATTTTGTGCAAGCCGCCAATGCCTTTTCAGCGTTTGCCAACACCGGATCTCTTGCCATCAGGAAACGGGAAGTCGCTGCCTTCTTTGCCAACGTTGCCCATGAGACTGGCAGTAACTACTGAAGCGATCTGTAGAAATTAAATTGTTATCACACTTATCTTCTAATTTTCTATATCCATTCGAAATTAGTTTGATGTTGGTTTTTAAATTTGATTTCAGGCTTGTGCTATATAAGAGAGATTAACCGGGGAACTTACTGTCAGTCCAGCACGAAGTATCCCTGCGCCAATGGCGTTAAGTACTATGGTAGAGGACCCCTCCAACTCACATGGTAATTCATTAATAAAAGTTTGTGTGAATTCTTTAACAATTGCGAAAAAATTTACAAGTAAATGGCATATTGTTTGTTTGAGGTGATGTAGGAATTATAACTACGGGGCGGCAGGAGATTACTTTAACTTGGGCTTGCTAAAGAATCCGGATCTTGTGGCCACAAATGGAGTGGTGTCGTGGAAGACCGCAGTGTGGTTCTGGATGGTGAATAGCAGATGCCATAACGCAATCATTTCAGGACAGGGATTCGGACAGACTATCCGATACATCAACGGCGGTGAATGCAACGGTGGAAACTCCGCTGCTGTTACAGATCGTGTCAATTATTACAAGAAGTTCTGTTCATGGTTAGGCGTTGATCCTGGCTCCAACCTCCGCTGCTGAAAATTTATGCCATATAATTACACAAGAGCATATAGCTCTGTTCTGTCGGGATAAGAACAAAGCTAGTCAGTAATGCCCTTATCTTACCTAAATAAGTCGATCTATTACCTAATGTTATTTTAGGCTGAACCTGGTCGATGCTTAATAATTCCCTGGAAATAGATCTAGTCTTGTAAATTCAAGTATGATTAGCATTGCATACAATCTTGTTTTTGTGGCTTGATAGTTGATCCATAACATCAGAAACGTTTAGATATTAATGGCGATAAGTAAGTCCCAAAGATTAAATAACATTTATGGTTTACACGGGATGGCATTTAAAAATTCTCAGTATACATCAAACTAACAAATATTTGAGCAAAGCTGGTTTAGACTTTGGAGCATTTAGAACGATCACGGATATGCGTTCCCTCCTTATTTATTAGCGCGTCTGAATGTTACGAGGCAGGTCATGGGTTTGGTTCATATTAAACTATATCTGAAAATACAATATTCTTTCTGTTATTTTGAAAAAATGAGCAAAAGATTAGAGAGGTTTAGTGAGGGCTCATTTGTTACTAGCAAAGGATGGGGTTTCTTGTTTCAACGTATTGCTACAGCATTCGATTACCTTGCAATTCTTTTATGTTTTCAGCAGACACTCTCCCTTTCATCTGTATAGAATCGCGCTCCTTCCCAGCAGAAACTGTGGTGTGTAAAGCCTTTAAATGTGCAATTCATTTTGTTCTGATATAAATTTTCTTGATTTGTGAGGGGCCACTGTAAAATGCCCTGTTTAAAAAAACAATTGTTCTTGCGATCGTTGAAATGAAACTGGAATACAGCAATGTGAATACACTCTTGATTGTTATGCCAACATTTAAAAATTCAACTACATTTATTAAACTAATTTTAAAGTAGTTTAGTTATTAAAAATTATAAAGGACGCTTTGGATTTGGATCTTCATGACAGCATTGACCAAATCTGCCACAGACAAGAAATTAAAATATGCTACGCATGATTCCTAATCATTACTCTTAATACTGGATTATTGGGCTTAAAATTAAAAATTTCCCATTCACAATCACCGGGTAGGAAAATATGTATTTCAGAGAAATTTACAAAAAGAAACAAAATTCAAACGGTTGCAACCAAGAACATCATTTTAAGACACAAAATGACTAAACTTGAAAGGAAGAAAAAAGATATCAGTGCCCTCTTCTTCCGCGAGACGGCGGAAGCGGAGACGCAAACATGCTTTGCTGGTGTGCAGGAGCAAGAGGGGGCACAGGCGGTGGCTGAGCCAACTCATACCAAGAAGAAGCGGAAGAAGAAGCAGTAGCAGGGGGAGGAGAATCACCAGGCAGAAGCAGAGGAGGATCAGGAAAAACAGAAGCAACAACCTTAGAAGACGAAGCAGAAGCAACCTGTGTCGTAGTATTGGACTCATTCTCTTTCGCAATAATCTTGTCGGCCGCTTCGATTCCCTGTTTCAGGAGCTCCACTAGTGCAGACACGTTCTTCATGGCTTCCTCTGCCTTGCCTGCTATGTCATTCACAACTCCCTGGAACAGGGCGCGTCTCTGTTGGAGCTGCTCGCACAGAGACAAATGCCTAAGCAGAAGCCCTTCCTGGCGGTCCAAATTAATATGAGTGATTGTTTGCTAATCTTATATTATGATATGTGTTCATTCAAATTTTGGGTTTTTTACATTGTAATTGAAGTTGGCTATGTAACTAAATGCTTCTTGACCATGCTTTGATCGTGCACCATGATACAAAATTATTTATACATAAATATGCAATGTTGACCATATGTAAGTGGACTTCAAGTTTTAATATCCAATTTAAAAATTATTATGAAGTAATATGTTTTGTCGAGCCATTTAATCTTTTGTTGAATTTTCAAAGAGTATCATTATTTGTTAATTTCTGCACTTATTTTACAACGAAAAATGCCCAAACCGTGTAAATGAGTAGTAAATTAATATACTACTTGAGGTTTTATGTCATTTGACAACTCTAATATATCCAAGAATATTGTGATTAGTAACTTAGCTTCATAACTACTCACAGTTATTCTCTTTGTAACAATTCTCATAAGAATATTTATGAATATCATAGATTACAATTTATAACATTGATTATTGTACTTACGATGGAGACTATAGTCATCCCTAGCCAACTTACATACTATCTTTGTGTACAACTTAGCTACTTTTGTTTGTAACTTTCTTCTTTACTTCAACAAAGCATTCCAGGTGATCTTTTCTTCTTATTTAACAAATTAGACCAGGCCTATGTTTTCATCAACTTGGATCTTCTCTTCCTCTTTAGAAAGCTAAATCCTAACTCACTTCAAAGCCTTACATGATACCTTTATTTCTCTAACAAAGTATGTTTGATGACTCCAACTTTTTAATTACAAAGTTCATTGTAGTTTATGATCGTTGGTTATTGTATCATACTTCTTATGATGCTCAGTAATTCATTGTCCTGTACTTCTTTTTTCTTCTTCTTCCCCATTGAATTTTTGATCACTTGCATTATTATTCTTATACTTCTACATACACTTTTGTGACTTAAATGATGATCATACTTTATTCCATAAGGAGGGTTACAATGTTTCATGATTAATAGTTATAACCTTATGAATAGTTATGAATCAACATACAAAGTTACGAAACTAATGATTCTACACAACAACTTACTTGAAGTCTAACATTCCTCTTTAAGCATTAGTTTCATAAGATTCTTTTAACATTTTGTCAAGGAATTGATGAGTATTATAAATTATGAGTGTATACTTATCCTTGTGATTACTAATCCCGAAGTAATACACATACATAAGTAAACTCTCCTTCATTCATGAATTCATCAATGAATATGGCAAATGAACCATGGATAAATGTTTAAACCACAGTCCTTTCATTAGTAAACATTTGGAAAATAGAACATTACAACCTTCAGGGAGTATTAATATCAGGAATAACTAGTTCATCATCCATTTTCTTTACATAAAAACCTTCTACTATAATGACTTATTTTTCTTTAGATTGCATTATTGAAGGCATCATCATCATCCTAGCTTTGTCCCAACAAAATAGAATCGACTACATGAGTTTTTTTTTTTATCATTCACTTATATGAGGAGCTAGATCTTTGATTATTTGCAATTTCTTCAAATCATCTTTGACTATTTTTTTCCCATGTCTTCTTTGGTCTTCCTTTTGGTGGCTTTTCTTAGGATAGTGATGTAGCAACCTTTGTTTATAGGCTTATTGTCTAATCTTCTTTACACATGTCCAAACCACCTAAGCTGCCAAATTACATTGCTATATGTGCTTTTGGTAATGTTGACTATTTTGGTTGTTGCTATTGTACAATTTTGCTACTTTATTCTATATCCACTAGTATTGATTCCTTAATCTATGGGTTTTTTATATATCTTTAATTATTACAAAGTAACATTAGTTGAGGAGGCAAGACTAGTTGATTACAATAAAGGCTTTGGTTATGTAACTTAACACCTGAGTGCTTTATTTTCCTTCATTATCTTCTCCAACTCTACTTTTAGTTGCATTACTTCACTTTCTTTGCTAATTAATTTCTATATGAACTCTTGTATAGTTTCTTTAGCTACATGCATACGATCCTTGGCATCTTTGATGTTAACTTGCAAAGTATTATTATTTGTCACTAGTTCTTAATTTGTACTACAAAAGGCTTTAACTTCTACCTTAGCATTAGAGTACTTGTCCTTTCATTCCTTGTTCATTTTTTTGATAATGAAGGATAACTTCCTTGATAGTATTTTGTATATCCTTGGATGACTTTTTTTTTATTTGATCTAGCATTACTAATTTAGGTATGCTTTTTTTCTTTATAGTCTTTTACTGTGTTAATAAATTTCTTAAATTCTTTCTTAGTTTTTTTTTTAATATTTGCTAAGTTGAACTTGCATTACAATCTTCAATTCATCTTACTTCTTCTTCATTTAGGAATGCTTCTTTAGTGCTGCAATATTTTCTTCTTTATGTTGTTTGATGGGACACGATATCGCATGGGCCACGATATCGCATACGCGATATTGCAGTGCACCGTCAAATCTATAAATAAGAGGCAGCTCTCCCTTGTTTCAAAATCTAAGCCTAGACTGTAGTGAAACTTTGGTAGTTTGATCCCTCCAAAGATAGGATATTTTCCATGTGCCCACAGCAGGAGCTCCAAAGTGAATGGATCTTTATTCGAGCAAATATTGTACCTGAACACATGTTTGTGTACGACAATAAAGACGAACTTCTTGGATAAACCTTGCAATGCATGGAATAGGCTAATTAGGATTTTACTTATTGTTATTTACTGTTTAACATTTAATTGCTTTATTAGTCATTAAATCTTTCTCAACCCTTCTCTCCTAGTTAAGTGCCTCAGTATGACCGCTTCGAGCACATGTGTTACGCTTGGTGATCCCAGCAACGACTAGTGTTTGGTAACCAAGGTTGCATTGGTTCAGGGTGTGAATGATAAGTGGGAACAGATGTTGATGCTAGGTTAATTCAAACTTAGTTAGCTAGTTAAATTTAGTAATTAGCCTCTTCACCCTTCACCTTGTTAGCATAGGAGATAAAACCGAAAAGACATAAAAATCATATACCTCAGACTTACTTAACCATACAACCGTGACAACTACAAGTAAGTCTGGGAAGACAATGAATAATTAACCTTAAGTGTTCCATAAGGCATGTAGGCACTTAGTCTGCAGAGTTCAACCGGATCGCACGTGCTATGCTCGTATTCATATGGTTGAGTGTAGGGGTGCCTCGCCACTCATCATTGGCGCCGTTGCCGAGGACTAAGTGTTTGTGCGCTAAGTAGAACATAGGAGATCACTCACATCGTTGGGAGCTTAAATGAACCTTAGGGTTAATTAAACAAAAAATTATATAATGGTTAAGTAGCACACCGAATAATAAACATGTCTTCTTCTTCGAACAAAAGCAATTCACCACCTAGGGATCATACTAGAAACAGTTGGCAATCTAAAACACATAACCAAAATCAGCCAGTTCCTCAACAATATAGGGTGGTATATACTCATCCCGATGAGTATATACCTAATTTTACTTTTATCCTCCATCAGGATGAACAGATGCGCTGGAGACACTTGCAAGGTAACATAGTGTTACCTCTAGATCGTGCAGTCCTCAACATGCTCCTCCATGCTTTGGCGCAAATAGGCATGACACAGCTCTATGCTGAATATGTTATAGGTGATTTTGACACAAGGGATTACCATCCCACATCTGCACAACGTATAAGGGACTCAAGGTAGGAAAGCCACCATACACTATTGAAGGGCAAAGGAGTCCCGCACGTCCTAAGTGAAATTGGAGATGGTGAACCACTTATAATGTTTTCTCCATCAAATGATGTTCCCCCTCCTAACAATAGTGAGGAGGTGGGGTATCAAAACCTGTGCTCCACGATACACACCCCTGGTTCTAATCCCCATGAATGTCAACTGTTCACTGAGGGAACAAAAACACATGACAAGGATGGGCACTCAGATCGTCATCACGATCGGGGCCATAGCCATTGAAGAGAAGGTAAGAAACATCGTCATGGCTATGGTTCTCCTTCTTCTTCCCCTTCATCACATCATTGACCCTCTCCTTCCACAGCAAGGCGCAGTTACCAAGAGCATAACGGTGAGGAAAGAGTTAGGCAAAATGAGAGACCTCGACGAGAGAGTCGAGAGCGAGGACAGGGGCATGAACAAAGGGGAAGTAGGGAACAACATAGACATCATAGACGTCATGAAAGAAATGATCATGACAAACCCCTACTTGTAACCCGTAGTATGCTAAATATAACGAAGGTAGTGAGAATACCAACAAGGCATCAAAAAGATAGTAAGATCAAAAGACTTGAACTTGTCCTGAAAATTATAGAGGAGTCTAAGGAGGAACGAAGTAGTGACAAGGACAAGAAAAAGCGGAGAGATTCATGCCCTGCACGTGACAAGGGTAAGGGGAAAATAACTATCTCCGATGAGGTTGTGGATTCGGACATAGACAATGATGGTGGATGTGAGATCTGCCAATATGACCATCCTAAGGGATGTTGTCCAATCATCTCACATCTACAAGAGTCTAGGGTGTATGCACTTAACCTGAGACTCAACAGATGGTAGACACCCCGAAGGTTACCTTATCCCCAAGGTAACCTAAGACAGTTCCACCAACCATTAATGTACTATTCAAGTGGAACTCCACCACAACCCATTGGACAGCATTAGCAGTGGCAATACCCACAATCATGGGGGATGCCACCGCGGAAACAAAAATACCCTTACCGGCAACCCGATCCTTATGGCTACGACGTGCAATAGCTGGTTTCTCCAAGTGACTCCATGGGTCACACAACTCCCCAACGTCACTACCAAGTTTGGGAGTACTTTAGAAGGACTCCTTCTCCTTTGAGAAACACTTCGCATCCATACCATCCTCCAAATCCATCTGCCTCTCTTCTGCCAGTAGTTCCAATACCTCCTGCTCCAACAATGTAAGGGGAACTCCCCACTCAACCGCAGCAACATAATGCTATGAGAGCTGTAAACATTCAACCCACTGCTGGTTCTGACAACTGTAAAAAGAGAAGACCTTTCTTCAGAACCAAAAGCCCAAACAAGCTCTCACAACCACAAGCAATTGAGTCTAGGTATGCTCCTCCAACACATAAGGCTTCGAAGCACCCTTCAATCCAACAACAGAGCTTAACACATACGATTATGTTAACATATACTGTAACCAATTGGATCAAGGTAGGCCACCTTCCCAAGAAACTATCTGACCCTGGAAGTCCCTTAATCTACCTCCAAGTCACCGGGAATGAACCTCATAAGGCTCTTCTTGACTCAGGTTCCAAAGTCAACTTAATATCACGAGAAATGTATCAAGCCTAGAACCTACCCCGACTCAAGAAGAGCAACATTCAATTGGAGCTGGCTAATCAGTCCATCACCATTCCCTTAGGATTAGTAGAGGACATCGTTACCACTGTGTGTGGTTGGTCATACCCAGTTGATTTCCTGGTGATAGAGGTCAACAGCAATGAAGGGGACTTCCCAATTATAATGGGAAGGGCATGGCTGAGTACAATAGACGCATGCCTAGGGATTCACGATCTTTTCTTGGAGATATCTACGGTAAATATTTATGGAAAGATCGAGAAGAAGAAAGTTCCATGCATCACATACAGTGACTCAAAGGGTGATGACATGGAGGAATGCTCATTTCCTGCGTGTAACTGGTGTACACCAGAGGATAACATTCAAAGGTGCCTATATGTAGCAACCACTCAACAAGAGAACACCCAGTGGTTGACTGCTAATCAAGAGAGCAACCCAATATGCATGGAATGAACTGGGGAAACAACTCATACCCACCACAAAGGCATAGATACATTGGAATATGAGCATCACCAACTTCCACCCCTTAATCTAGGAACACCAATGAGGAGAAGTTGGGCACTTTTAAGAAATTCAAATAGGAGTTCATTATTTTGGATCTCTCCCTTTCCATTCAGTCATGGGGGAGATGGCCACTTATGCTAATCATTTGAGGTCCTAAGTTCTTTTTAATTTTTGTTTTACGCATTTTTGTTTTACAAATTTCTTTAACTTTTCTTATTTTTGTCTTACAACATTGTTATACTTTTTCATTGTGTGTGTGTGTGTGTGTGTGTGATCCATCTTGTAAGTTTGTCATTTAATAAGTGTTCTTAATGATGGTATGAACTGTGTTTCTATTGATTGCTAATGTTTGGTTTTTACCTTTAAGCTATGATGTTGATGCTAAGGTATGGTTCTTTTGATATGACAGGTAATGAGTTCACTTCATTCATACATCCACAAATTTCTATGGTCTCTCTCGGCTTGGAAATGTACAGTTCCTTTCTAAATGAGAACTATTAACAAATCGATGACTGGGCATTTCTCAAACTAAGGAAGGACTCAAGGATTGAAAAGGGTGTGACTTCAAGGGAACTTGATGCATTTGTGTTGGCCATTCTCTTGGGTGCTTGGATGTTTTCTTCTTGAGTTTTTATACTATTTCGACGTTACCCAATTATCGGGAAGCTGAGCTAATAAAAATAACAAAGTATTTTCATGGTGTGGTTCTCACGCATAAATACAACAAAAAAAATAGTGAGAATTCAAAGCACACCCCTTAGACGAAATCACCAATTGGGATACAAGCACTGATTATGGAACTAAAATAAAATGTTCCCTCTAACTAAGGCCCTTCTCGCTTCCCATTCTCTCCTCCTTGTTTCGTCAGAATGGTGGTGGCTCTTGGGTGAAGGCATTCTTGTTACTTCAAGTGGATGGATTGGCCGAATGCATTAATGTGAAGTCATTGGATGTGGTTTGTTTGAGGCCGGACTTGGAATGGGATCTACTAAGTCACATTAATCAT
>MNCI01000952.1:463979-479810 GCA_015680685.1 Gnetum montanum
GTTTCAAATGACATTCCCAGAGCCTATGGACTCTTTGAATGTGGGTTTGTCAGGGCATTAAGGGCATGAGCCTGCTTTGGGGAGGACCCACTGACATTCCTATTTGGTGCACCAGTCAAATTCCTTCCCTTAACATTTTTGCACTCATCTCTATTTTGTTCATTTCCATCTTGACATCCACTTCACCGACGTTACAGTTATCTCTTTTTCTCCATCTTTCTCCTTTTCTTTCTCCATTCTATTGCTACCAGAGATTCGCTCTTAGTCATGGGGATCCAGACCCAAATTTTTTTGATTTTCTCCTAACCCCTACACCTTCGGTAGTCACCATGAATATATCTCTAGACCCGTATAAGCCATACCACAACTCAGCCAATAGACCTTTCACTGAAGCAAGGTATCAATTACATTATGATTCATTTACCCTTGCTAATATAAGACTGTGTTGTGTGTGTAGATGGTAATCATGCAACAATGGATTGGATCTAGAAGGAACACTTGGAATGGAGCGGTGCTGAAGCAGCTATGCAAGGAGCAAGATCAATGGCGCGCTTATGGATGGACAACGAAAGGTGCAATCTAGGCATTGGCAGCAGCAAACTTCTTTCTCTCTCTCTTTCTCAGCTGCCAAATGAGGCCTGATGTCAAATGTATAAAGTGTTCACTCTTGTTATCATGAATACTAGTTTTGTCTTATCTTGTAATGATGATCTGTTCACATATCATCCCATTAGTTCCATTTAAGTCAATAATCCCATACCGTCCCAATATTTTGTAAGGAACTCGAGGACGAGTTTTTATTCAGTCATGGGGGTATGATGAGACGTGATATCGCATGGGCCACGATATTACATCCCCCACAATATCACGTACATAATATCGCGTCTTCCCCTGCGATATCATGTACGTGATATCGCAATGCGCCATCAAATCTATAAATAAGAGGTGGCTCTCCCTTGTTTCAGAATCTAGGCCTAGACTGTAGCAAAACTTTGGCAGTTTGATCCCTCTAGAGATAGAATATTTTCCATGTGCCCGCAGTAAGAGCTCCAAAGTGAACGGATCTTTATTTGAGCAAATATTGTACCTAAACACATGTTTGTGTATGGTAATAAAGACAAACTTCTTGGATAAACCTTGCAGTGCATGGAATAGGCTAATTAGGACTTTACTTATTGTTATTTATTGTTTACCATTTAATTGCTTTATTAGTCATTAAATCTTTCTCAACCCTTGTCTCCTAGTTAAGTGCCTCAATACGACCACTTCGAGCATGTGCGTTACACTTGGTGATCCCAGCAACGACTAGTGTTTGGTAACCAAGGTTGCATCGGTTCATGGTGTGAACAGTAAGTGGGAATGGATGCTGACACTAGGTTAGTTCAAACTTAGTTAGTTAGTTAAAGTTAGTAATTAGCTTCTTCACCCTTCACCTTGTCAGCGTAGGAGATAAAACCGAAAAGACATAAAAATCATATACCTCAGACTTACTTAACCATACAATCGTGACAACTACAAGTAAGTTTGGGAAGACAACGAATAATTAACCTTAAGTGTTCCATAAGGCATTGAGGCACTTAGTCTACAGAGTTCGATCGGATCACGCATGCTATGCTCATATTCGTATGATTGAGTGTAGGGGTACCTCGCCACTCATCACTATTGGACAATTTTGAATACAACATAATGGATCATTGATTTAATTTGTAAATATGCTACCATTTGTATGAGCTCATGATTCTTAAAAATGAATTTCCTTATGGATTCTAACTAGTACATATCTCCTTTATAGATTGTTATTTCTACATCCTTAATCAACAACTTGTAGGTAACTTTTTTTTTTGAAAAATTCCTATTAACCTTTCATTCATGATCATATGGATTCTAATTGATGAAAAATAATTTTGAGTTGCTTACATTTTACAAATATCAAATCATAGCATCTCTAGACAAGCATGAACAACATGTGTTAGTCTTATAGCATTTAGCAGTTCTTTGTTGTCTTCTTAAGCACCTTCATCAAGCTTCTCCAAACTAGTATAATCGTCTTCATAAATATTATCAAGATAGAGAGGAGTATAGATGATAAAGAACTTATCTTTAGGTTTCATTTCTCCATTATGCTTGGCCTTAAGTTATAGAGTTGGACTCTCTATATTATCCTTTGATGTTATTGTATGATCTCCTTCTATCTTCTTAGGTCTCTTTCTGCTATGTTTGCTACTGATGAAACATCAATAAGACAAGTTTCATCAACTTATCATTGTCAACACATAGTAGGATGCATTAACGCAGATATGTCGATGTTGATGTAGTCATTGCCTATATAAATGCATGTATCCCTTGCATTTATGACATCTTTCAATTGTAGCCTTAGTTGAACTCTTGTAGTTTTCTTTCCCTAGAGTTAGAATATTTTCTAGAATATTGTCTTTCTAAGTACCTACAATGTGGATCTAAGAGATTGTATGAAGTTTTATTCAAGTGCGTATGTACCTAAATGCATTGGCATGAGCAACAATAAAATCGAGATTTCCTACATCCATTGCAACACTTAGACTAGCTCAACTTTACTTTCCAACACTTTACTTTCTATGCATTTTACATTAATGTTTTTAATTAGTTAATATAATTAATTGTAAACATGTGAGTACAACCACTTCGAGCATAAAGTATTAATGCTTAGTAATCCTAATAGTGGATATTTGGTACACCAAGCAATAGCCACTTGGTAACCCAGTAGTGTTAATACAAATTCGGGATGTGTACAACAAGTAGGAGCAGTTACTCTATGCTAGGATAAGTTAGTTAATAGAGTAGTTAATCAATTAGACATTTAATTACTAAAACTTTAGTTATCTAGCTGTTAGGAGAAAAATATAAAAATACTTATGCAAATATATATCATATACCTTAACCCATGCTTAACCATATGTACATATTAAATACTAATGTGAGTTAAGAAGAAAATGCCCTTGCAACCCCACTGTTCACTATTATGGATATCGACCACTTGGGTAACTAGGTCTATGGAATTTGACCAGATCACTAGTGGATGCCTGTAACTCGTATGGTCAAGTGCAAGGGATACCCACCGCTCATCATTATAGTTGTTGTTAGGGACCCTAGTTTTGTTAAGTTGGCAAAATATTATTAACAAGTGGATTCATATACAAGCATTGTGAGGAGAACATAATGAACCATATCTCATACTAATAGTAATATTTTCCAAAGGTACATTACATATATTTTGAAATGACTTATGCTTACAAAAAAGAATCTCCACCACATGGGGACAAAAACAATAGACAATAAGAGAGGACACAAAGGACTACTAGTGAGAAGCCACAATAAATAAAGGTCAGATATACCCATCTAGATCCCTATTATCCAAACTTCACCTTCATCCTCCATTAGGATGAGCAATTTCATTGCATGGAAATGAATGGTAACATCTTGTTACCTCCGAATTGATCTGATCCTGCTATGCTCATGGCCCAACTTTGAAGGCTTGGCCTTGAGTATGAACCAACAAATAGCACCTCTAGGGATTATTAACCTACAGAAATACAAATCCATAGGGACAAACTCATGGAGGCTCACTATGATGAATCCAAGGGCAAGCATCTCCCACCACCCTTGTTCTTACAACAACATAGAGAGGGCGAGGATTTATTTTTTGGGCACTCTCAATATACTAATTATCCTCTTTTCTTTGAGGAGGATACCCTTCACCAATGGTTATAGTTCACCTTAGAGAAACTTGGAGATGGGTAGGTAGGATCCAAAAATCAAAGAACCCTAAAGGATAAATCTCCTAATCATTCATCTAAAGATAAGAAGAACATAAAGAGAATGATCCAAATTAAGAAAAGAACCAAAACAAGGACAAGGATTAGGAAAAGAACCAAAATAAGGACAAGGATTAGGAAAAGAACCAGAATAAGGACAAGGCTATGGCATAGGATCAGCATCGGCATGTTCTCCTCATTTGACATGGGCATGAATGTGACAGTGAGTGATGCCACTCTGCACAACACCACCAACGACATCTGCATCAGACTTGGCAAGCAAGAATGGTGCTACAAGCCACATCATGTTTGAGAAAATGTGCATAGAAATGGTGAGGGAAGAGCATACAATCTTTCCTAGTATGCAATTAATTCACTTCCTGTTGCCATCTCATTTTTGTTACCTCAACCTTTTCGGCTGATTTAATGTTGTCGCCTTACTCTAGTAGATCTTCTTAATGTTGTCTCATCATTCTCTTGAGGATTATGATGTTCAACAGGTTGTTCAACAAGTTATGGTATCTATTATTCAACTAGATCTACTATTTTTTTGATCAATAGTTTATGGAACTTCAATGACTAGTTGTTGTTCATTACACATTTGTGCTCTAGGCATATTAAGCACAATAATCAGTCTATCATTTGAAGTAGCAGGTTAAGCACCTGTATGATCTATCTTAGGAACAATGTTCCAAGATCCACTACTCTCACTAATCAAGTCATTCTCAAGAAATTTAGCATTGCTTGATTCCACAAACCTAGTAGTATGTGATGGGTAATAAAATTTGTATCCCTTAGACCATTCAACATATCCAACAAAATACCCACTTATGGTCCTTGGGTCTAGCTTCTTTTCTTGTGGATTATAGACTCTTACTTTAGACGGGCATCCCTAAATGCATATGTTGCAAACTTGGTTTTCAATATTTCCGTAATTCAAATGGTGTCTTTGAGATAGCCTTGGTTGGAACTCAATTTAATATATACACCACTATCTTGAGAGCTTCAGTCCACAAGGACTTAGGAAGCTTGAAGCTACTAAGCATACTTTGCACCATGTCTAATAAGGTTCAGTTTGTTCTTTATGCCACACCATTCTGGTCTAGAGAGCCAAGCATAGTGTACTGGGCAACAATTCCTTGCTCTTGAAGAGACTTAGCAAATGAACCACGTGTTTGTCCATCATCAATATATCTACCATAATATTCACCACCTCTATTAGATCTCACTAACTTTATTTGCTTATCGCATTATTTCTCTACTTTAGCCTTAAACACCTTAAAGGCATCTAAAGATTCACTCTTGTTATGAAGCAGGTAGAGATACATATATCGTGAGTAATCATCAATAAAGGTAATGAAATACTTTTGACCATATGCATCCATATATGGACTACAAATATTTGTATGTATGATCTCTAATATGTCTAAAATTCTCTTAGCATCTTTCTTTAACATATTGGTCTGCTTTCCCTTTATGCAATCCACACAAGTGTCAAAGTCAGTAAAATCTAGAGTATTGAGTGCTCCATCATTTACTATGCTCTTTATTCTCTCAATAGAGATATGTCCTAATTTACAATGCCACAACATAGAGGATTCATCATTCATAACACATCTCTTAATGCCAACATGAACATGCATAGAAGTATAAGAAGTTTACTTTTGTAAATTAATGTTGAAAAGGCCATTTGTCACTATACCACTTCCAATAAGTTCAGATCTATAATATAGATTGAATATAGTATCTAAAAAATTAAATGAAAATCCCAATGATACAAGCCTTGAAATAGAAATTAAATTTCTTGGAAAACTAAAAATATAAAATGTCTTTTCCAACTCTAAAACAAAACCACTACTTAAAACTAATTTGCATGTTCTGGTTGCCTCCACATGTGAGTGAATCTTGTTGCATGAATAGATGCAAGACTCTCTTCCCACTAGCTTCCTTAGTATTGATGTTAACACTCCCATGCTCTCATGGGGCCATGATTATCAACGTCTCTATTTCTCTCTCTTAATAACCATAGTAAAAATCATGCGAGTAGTGGGCATTTAATCTGCTGAGTGGTGGCCCTTAATGATAGTGGTTGCAGACATTAGTGGCAGATGTTTTGGAAGTTATGGACATAGTGGGCACTTAAATTAGAGAACGTGGGAATTATTACGCAAGAAGTGATGGTGGTTTCTGTAGCCTTTACATGAAATGTGGGCATCATTATGGATGGTCGCAGTGGCTATAAAACTAGGGGGGTCAAGAACAAAGGCTCAAACATAAAATCCTAAGGGGGGCTCTTTCTATTAGTCTTGAGGAGAGCTTCCTCTTCAAAGATAGCGGTTTCGTCCTTTCTTCTTTCTTTTTTACAAGCTTCCAACTAATCTTTGAGGTGGGTCCAAAGCAGGAGCCAATAACTCAAAATCATATCCTTGCGAGTTTTCCCAGCAATAGCAGGAGGGTTCTCTCTCTCTTCTTTCTATCTACAACAATGCAAGTAGTGCAACCCATGCGCAAGATGTAAGACATGTGATTTTCTTTGAGCCGGTAGCTTGTCTCAATGGTGCAGACGTGGGTGGACAATCTTCCTTTCTATGGCAATGCACAAAAGGTGGCAGATGGCAGCAGGCTTTGAGGACTGCAATTACTGCCCTATGTGGGTTGTGGTGGGTAGTCTCTCTTTCTCTCTTTCTCTCTCTCTCTCCCTCTCTCACGGTGATCGTGGTCTTCCTGCCCAGTAGCGGATACCATCAACAATCATAGACCAGCAGCATCAGCAGGACTAGGGAAAATTCATTTCTTTTAGTTACTTATTGTATTGAAGATAATTATTTAATTTAAATTTCAGATTTCTTTCTAGTTTATTATTTGCAAAAGGCCACATAGCACTCTCCAACTGAGACTATTCTTAGGCTTCTGTACCCATATGGAAGGCACCCTAGGCAGTAGTCTCCTAAAACGAGTTTTATTTCCTAGTGTTGGTACAACCAAAATTTATGCATTGACCTTTTTGGTGCTAGAAGGAGGGCAATTTCTCTTACCTTTATTATTCCATTTTCTGAAATATTTATTTTCTATCCTTTTCCAGTCCTATTCTATTTCCCAAAATTTTCATTTTCCTTATTCCAAACTTGTTTATTTAAAATTTTTGTTTTTAGCCATTACCTTAAAGAATTTTCAAGCCCTTTATTTCCTATTCTCAAAGTTCATTTCTTGAAAATTTTTGGGTCTCATCACCCATTTTTCTTAAATTCTTTTTTTAAAAAAACCCTCATTTCTCAGTCCCATTTTTGAATTTGTATTTTGACGGTCCTTACCTTAGTCATGAGATAGGTTAGGTGATTTTATTTAATTATACAATTTTAAATTTATTTTTCTAAACTCTTGCATTTTATTTTTTCCCCTTTTAATTTTATAAGTATTGCAATTTTATATATTTATTTTTCTTTCAAATATATATATATATATCTTTTTTAAAAAAATATAGCATATTTTAGAGTTTTTTTACCAAAAGATTATTATTTTAATATTTTCTTTTCTTTTTTATGCAATTTTATTGTTTCATTCTAATAGTTATATTTTATAGTTCTATTTTATAAGTGAACTCTCCTCTGCTTCTAACCAACCAGTCACTTGTCTCTTCGCATTAAGGAAATGACAAGCCTCATGTTTTCCAAGTTTTATTCTTGAGAGAACTCGGACTAGGATGGCAGCCAATCAACCCCCAGATCCATTGGTTAGCAACCCCTTCAACTTCACTAATTATCACGATATCCCAAAATCACTTCAAAATATAAATTTTTTCTACAATCCCACAAACCCTACTAAATATGCTCGCCAACATGTACAATGTTTTGAAACCTTACTTGGGATCCACAAGATTGCCCAAAATGATGTGGCATGTAGAGTATTTGTGACAACTTTCAAGAGTAAGGCCACTCAATAGTTTTTGATGCTTCCCAATGCTTTCATTGACTCATGGTAGAAGTTCAAAAATAAGTTTTTGATCTAATTTGACAAATTCATGAGCCCTACAATCGTGTCAAGTAACTTTACCAACTTAAGAAAGCTACCTGGGGAAAATGTTAGGGATTATAACCTTAGATTCCTTCACCAATTGGCCTATGTGCCAAGTGAGATGCGTCCACAACCTAATGGCATCTTCAACTTTTACCTTTCTACCATTGATCCATTCTTTGCCTATGCCATCAAATCATACCCTACCATAACAAAAATACAAAGCGCAATGGCTAAAGTTGTGGAGTTAGAACAAATCACCCTTATGAACAACATTCAAACTCAATTCGGAATGATGAGCATTAATAATCCCATACAATCTAACCCTCTACCTTTACCAATTTTCCCAATGGCCAATACTATGTTCCAAACTCCCATTCCCCTTCAAATGACTCAACCTACAAATAGCTATTTTCAAGATCCCACTTCTTCTCCATTCCTACCATCTAACACTAGTTTGAATGAGGATCAATCAAAGGCCTTAATTCAATCCATCATAAACCCAAACAAGGTATCTAATCCTGTTGAACCCATGACTCAAGCTTAAGATCAAATGACCCAGATATTAACTTCACTTCAAAAAATTTCCAATGAAGTAGTTGAATTAAAGAGAAACAATAACAAGGGTCATATACAACCAAAAAAGCCAAGTTCATTAGCCAATAATGATTATTGTAGCCTCCATAACACTAGGCAACATTTCGAGAAGAATTGTCCACAATTTTTAACATTGTATGGCAACAACACCCAAGGTTAACAAAATGGAAAACCTTCTATTATGGTCCTTAATGTACCTCGTGAAACAGAAAACGAAGAGGTTTCCTCATTGGAGCAAGTTATGGTAAACGACCCCAACCCACATAACGCTTGCTACCATAGACTTAGTGACATCATGAACAACACATAGCAACAAACTAGGAATGACCCTTCCACTCCTCTAAATAGAAGAGCTCCTAGTCAATGTAACACAAATACTCAAACTGGGTCATCCCAAATAAACACTCCACAATGATCAAACCCACCTTCTATACTTCAAAGAGCCCCAGCTCAACCAGAAGTCAAAGTCATATCTAAGACTTACAATCTAGTTGAGGATTTGAAGAAAACCAAAGCTAACATTTTAACGTATAACCTATTACATTTTGACGAAATGAAAGAGATGGTTCAAGAGATAGTTCATAGACCTAAAATCAATAAAGGAAAATCTCCAACCCTCGAAAGGCAAGTTCACTTCACAGAAAGTCCTAACACATTATCAATATAAAATGTAAACAATTCCATGATGAGCAAGAAAGAACAACCTCCTTTCTTAACAACTCTGATTATTTTAGGAATGAATGTCCACAATTGTTTGATGGATTCTAGAGCAATTGTTAATTTCATGCCACTTGAGGTATGTAAGACTTTAGAAGCACAAATGATACCACAAATGAAAAATGTGATTCAACTCAATGGGTCCAATGTACCTATAGTAGGGTCATTAAAAGGAGTGAAAGTGCAACTTAACCAGTGCCCTACGTTCACATGTTACATAGATATCCTAGTAGTTGACATGTCACCTACCTATGGTATGCTCCTATCTAGGACTTTTGGAGCCAAGTTTGGGGGCTTCTTTAGGTTAGATTTCTCATAGCTATTAATCCCTATTAAAGGAAAATCTGAATACATGACTATACCTTAAGAACCCTTCTACAAACAAGTAGTTATAGCCTTGGATCAACAAAATCAATCTTTGGAAGATCAAAACACTAATCTTTATGTTGGGGTTATTAAGGTTAAGCATAGCGAACATGTTGTAAATGACTATGTGAGTGGAACTACAAAAATAAATCCCGTCTCTCATGCAGATCCCACCCAATCCTATCAAAGTTATAGAGAAGGTGAAGAAATCTATGGAGACACCTTGACTTATCAACAACACAATGGATTTCATCTAAGTAATCCACCACCTTTAGAGGAAAATAAAGATATAAATAAGACCCTACCTCTTAAAACAGTTGAAGGTGTGCTAAATTTTAATGACACATCCATGGAACATTCTCCTAGAAAGGATATATTTGATGATCCACCAAGACCTAGACCTATCATTAAAACTTATATCAAAGAAAAACTTAATACAAAATGGATAGATAGGTTAAGGTTATGTCTTGATTTTCGTAATCGTAATTATCAAGAAATTGTTAAACAATGTCTTGATAGGAAATACATTGGTGAAATCTTTAAGGTAGGAGACCTAGTCTCGGAAAAAGGTAGAACATGTGACCAAGAAAATCTTCAAGGTAAGTTCTCTCCTATTTGGTCAAGCCCATTCGGAGTTAAAGACATCATTGGCCCCAATGTGTATAAGGTTGCTACTGTGCAAGAATATAAGTCACCTAGAAATTTTAATGCATTCCATCCAAAGAATTTCTACTCAGGTGCCCCATGTGGACACCTAGGAGATTCTTAGTTGCATGTTTTCTTCCCCTTGACCACGCATTTCATTTGTATATAATTGCATTTGCATATTTTCTTTGCATTTCCATCATTTCTTTCTTGGCATATTGTTTTGATGTTTATTTTTCATATGATTTTAATAATCATTATGGTCTTTTGAGTTACTAGGTGTTGGGTCATCAGAGCATCATTGGAAAATAATGCTAGTATAATTATTTATATAATATTTCTTATTACTATTACATAAAATCTCTTTTATACTATATATTTCAATAATGCTGTGATTCCTCCCAGTCTTTTTCAAGGTTTTAGTTTCTTTAGTTATGTTGGATTATAGAGCATGAAATTTGTACTAACTTATCATGTAATCATTGTGATCATGTGAGTGTAGGATAGGTGATGTTGGAGAATGGTTAACCATAATCACTACATGACCTTGGAAAACCCCATTTTCCCTCTCATAGGCCCTAACCCTCAAGTGTGATGATCCATGATTACCCTGTGAACAACGGGATGAAGTATGTTCATCTCCACTTGAGAACCCTTAGCCACCCAAGATACCTGCTATGATGCTATCAAATTGCAAGTAAAGGCACATACACAAGGGTTGAACTACACAATGGGAAAAGTTCCAAAAGGACCATGTTCATTGGAAGTGTAGCTAATTGGCCAAACTCGTGTTGGAATTCCTACCTTAAGAATGAAGTACACCATGAGCAAAGTTTTCTCAAAAAAGAAAAAAAAAAGAGAATGAGGACCATGTTCATTGGCAGTGTAATAAATTCTTAAGTGTGTGGGGTCTAACAGCTATCCTCACCCTAACCTCCATTTTCCCTTTTGAACCTATTTTCCAAAAAAAAAAGGCAAATAACCCCTTTTCATCCATTTTCTTTCTCAGTGTTAAGAAAAAAGTTCTAAAAAAAATCCAAAAGTTATGGCTAGCCATAATCTAATGTGAGCCTGTCCTCCTCACTAAGTTTAGTATGGGTCTTGTGTTCAAAGTAGTCTGCATGTTATTAGCTTTTACCTTGTGAGAGGATTGGGAAGGAAACCATAATTATATTTTAATTTTATATAGATATATGTAGTTAAAATAATAAAATTATATATTTAGAGTTTGATTAAATAAGATGGTGTGGTTTGGATGGCCCATGTCTAGTTTTCTTTTGATTATATGGTTACTTTAATCATGTTTAGATCAGTATAGTTCACTTTCAAGTTTAAATTGGTCTATTTTGTGTCATTTTAGATTCTTTATTTGTTCCATTTCTTTTTAAATTTTTGTGGTCTTGTTCCGTGCACTTACATGCAATTTAAAGTTTGGGGCCTAAGTGTTGATGTCATTCATCGACAAGATAGTCGAGAGCAAGGACGAGGGCACTCTAAAGAATCAAGGCATAGAAGAAGGGAGAGTAGGGAACCACGTAGACACCATAGATGCTATGAACGAGAAGATCACGAAGAACCCCTACTTACAACTAGAAGCATGCTAGATATAACGAAGGTCGTAAGAGTTCCAACAAGGCACCAAAAGGATAGTAGGATCAAGAGGTTAGACATGAACAACATCCCACGATTTGAAGGGGGATATAATGCTGATCCTCAAAATCATTTACAAGCATTCCACGATGCATGTGCCTTGCAAAACATAGAAAACGAATGGCAAAAACTGAAGTTGTTCCCAAGAACACTAGTGAAAGAAGTTGAAAGCTGGTACCGATTATTAGAACTGGAATCCATTCGGAGGTGGAGTACAATGTTAGAACTGTTCAATGATAAGTACCAAACGTACTCCCGAGTGTCTAACCTAAGGAAGCAAATCCAAGGATGGAAGCAAAGAAATCATGAACCCTTGGATGCTACCATGGGAGCTATTACGCACTATTACATTGTTGCCCTGGCCATGGTTATTCGCAACGGGATCAACTACGCCATCTCATGGAAGGACTTAGGCATGAAACAAGAAGAACCCTTGGGACGTATGCCCAAGGAAGGTTATCAGAGCTTAGGTCTCATCAAATTCATAGACTGCTAGAGCAAGTAGCCAAAGAAGAAGGTGAGCTACGAAAGAGAGAAAGTGTGAAAGAATACAACCAAGATCCTTCCCTCCAGAAACGGAGAGTGAGATTTTGTGAGGAGGAAGAAGAGTCACCACTCGAAGAGATGGTGAATAGGAAAACTTTGCCTCTCCAAAAGTTAACAACAGAAGTATTGGCAAAGGTAGACCAAATGTGGGACTCCCTAGATAGTAGGTTTGAAACTGTTCTTAAAATTGTAGAGGAGTCTAGGAAGCAAGGTGGTGACCATGACAAAAAGAAAAAGAGAGAAGTGGAAATGCATGTAACAAGGGTAAGAGCAAAATGGCCATCACAGAAGAGGTTTTGGATTCAGACACGAATAATGATGGTGGATGCGAGATATGTCAATACGACCATCCTAAGGGATGTTGCCCAGTGATCTCACATCTACAAGAGTTTGGGGTGTATGCACTCAACCCACAACTAAATAAATGACAAGCACCCCAACGGTTACCTTATCCCCAAGGTAACCCAAGGCAGTTCCACCAACCTTCAACATATTATCCAAGTGGAACTCCACCATAACCCGTTGAGCAACATCAACAATGGCAATACCCACAGTCATGGGGGATGCCACCACCAAGGCAACAATACCCCTATCGGCAACCTAACCCATATGGCTACTACATGCAACATCCAATCTTACCACGTGACTCTGTTAGTCACGTTACACCACAACATCACCACCAAGCCCGTGAGTATTATAAAACTCCTCCTAGGGAAGATAACCCACAAATATACCATCCTTCAAATCCATCCATAGCTCTCCCAGAAATAGCTCCATTACCACCTGCTCCAGCAATGCAAGGGGAACTCCCTACTCAACCGCAGCAACACAATGCCACAAGGGCTATAAATCCTCAACCCATTGTTGGTTCTGACAACCATATGAAGAAAAGACCTTTCTTCAGAGCTAGCAGTCCAACCAAGCCCTTACAACCACAAGCGGTTGAACCTCTGAATGCCTCCCCATCAAATAAAGCTTCAGAGCTCCCTTTGAACCAAACACTGAGCTCAACGCATACGGTTATGTTAACACATGTCGTTACTGACTGGATCAAGGTTGGCCACCTTCCTAGGAAATTCTTTGATCCTAGAAGCCCTCTAATCTATCTCCAAATCATTAGGAATGAGCCATGCAAAGCTCTTCTGGATTTAGGTTCCGAAGTCAACTTAATATCGCAAGAAATGTACAAAGCCTAGAACCTGCCTCCATTAAAGAAGAGCAATATTCGCCCAAAGCTGGCCGACTAGTCCATCACTGTTCCCTTGGGATTGGTGGAGGACATCGTCCCCACTATGTGTGGGTGGTCGTACCCAGCTGATTCCTTAGTGATACAAGTGAATAATGGTAAAGGGGACTTCCAAATAATAATGGGGAGGGCATGGTTAAGTACTATAGATGCACACCTAGAAATCTGCAATCTTTCCCTGGAAATATCTAAGGAGAACACTTTTGGAAAGATTGAGAAGAAGAAGGTTCCATGCATTGCATATAGTGATATAGGGTGCAATTGCATGTAGAGATCATAGGTTGTGAAAAGTTTAGCATTGCCTGCATGCAATCAGTGTGTGCAAGACATTCACATACAAAAGTGCCTGTATGCAATAGCCACACGACAAGAAGACACCCAGTGGCTAATAGCTGATCAAGAGAGAAACTCACTAATGTGCATGGAACTAACTGAGGGAATAACTTGTGCTTACATTGAAAGCATAGATGCACTAGAGCAAGTCCGCTACCAACTTCCAAGCCTTAACCTTGAAAACATCAACTGGGGGAAGTTGGAAATTCCTGAAAAATTCAAAAAAGAGCCCCTAGAATTGAAACCATTGCCCACCGGTTTGGAATATATGACCCTTGAAAATGGAAAATTGGTAATCATCAATGCAAGACTTGCTTCCAAAAAAAAGGAAGACTGCTAAAAGTAATAAAAAAGTGGTCAAAAGCCTTTGCTTCATCAAATCCTGAATTAGGGTCATCCAAGGAATAACCCGTTAATCAGAAACTGTCAAAGACATTCGATCATTCCTTGGACACATTGGCTACTATAGGAGATTCATTGAGAACTTCTCTAAGATTGCCAAACTGTTGGTAGAGCTAACAAAGAAGGACGCACCTTTTGAGTGGACTAGGGAATGTGAACGAGCATTCCAAACCCTAAAATGAAAGCTAGTAGAAACTTCCATTCTACAAGCTCCTAACTAGTCTAGACCATTCCACATCATGACTGACGCATCCAATTATGCCTTAGGAGCCATACTTACATAGTTAGATCACCAAAAATGCCCTTACTACATCCACTATGCAAGTAGAAGTATCGCTGATGGACAACTTAACTACACAACTACAGAGAAAGAATTAATGGTTGCAGTGTTTGCACTAGATAAGTTTAGGCACTATGTGTTAGGTTACAAAGTGTTCATCCACACAAATCATAGTGCAATTCGGTTCCTCATGAACAAGCCAACTGTTAGCCCTCGTATTATACAATGGTTGGTAATTCTACAGGAGTTTGATCTAACGATGATCAATCGAAAAGGCACCAAGAACGTAGTTGTAGATCATTTATCTTAGTTGCGCTGGGACAGCAAAGAGGATGAATATGTAATGTCTGATCATTTTCTTGATGTAGTGAATAACCAACCCACAGAGACGAGCTAATATAGTAGCATTCTCACCTATCTCCTTACTCAACAAACACCACAAGAGCTAGACTTTAGAAAGAAACAATAGTTTCTTTATAGAGCCAATTACTTCATGGAGATCAATGGAAAACTTTACAAAGTGTGTCCTGATGGCTTGGTTCAATGGTGCGTGCCCAAGGTAGACCAATTGAGAGTTCTCCAAGATGCTCATGAGGGTCCTTGTGGGGGTCACTATGCAGGGAGATGAACAACTATTAAGATCTTGCTTGTAGGATATTACTGGCCAACATTATTTCGGGATGCCCATCAATTTGTCCGATCTTATGAGCATTGTCAACATGATGGGGGAATGACTGCTAAAATGGAAGATCTGCAACAATGGATTCAACCATTAGAACCCTTCGACATTTGGGGAATAGACTTTATGGGGCCCATTACACCAATGTCCAATGGAAAAGCTTACATTGTAGTTGCTGTAGACTATCTAACAAAATGGGCTAAAGCAGCTGCTGTTAAAGACTTCACATCATCTACAGCTACACGATTTGTGCAACAACAAATTGTAAATAGGTTTGGTGTGCCACGTGCACTTATCTTGAATAATGGAACACACTTCACAGGTGCAACTTTTCAAAAATTAATGCAATGCTTAGGGGTTGAACATAAGTTGACTATACTTTATAACCCCCAAGCTAACAGACAAGCTGAGGTCACCAACAGGGAAATCACTAAAATATTAACTAGGACAATTAGCAAATATAGGTGAGATTGGAGCACTAAACTAAATGATGCTCTTTGGGCATACCGCTCCACCTGAAACTCCCTATAGGCTACTCTCCCTATGAGTTAGTGTACGGAAAGCTTCC
>MNCI01000952.1:480485-558385 GCA_015680685.1 Gnetum montanum
GGGGATTTGATGCATTTGTGCTGGCTATTCTCTTGGGTGTTTGGATGTTTTCTCCTTGAGTTTTCCTTACCATTTTGACATTGCTCCATTATCAGGAAGTTGAGCCAATAAAAATAAGTCTTTACATGGTGTGGTTCTCACGCAAAAAAAAAAAAGAGAAAAAAAATGAGAATTCAAAGCACATCCCTTAGAAAAAATAATCATCTGGGCTACAAGCACTAGTTATGGAACTAAAAAAACATGTTCCCTCTAACTAAGGCCCTCTCTCGCTTCCCACTTTTCCCTTTCTCGTCTTCCTCATAATGGTGTTGACTCTTTGGCGGAAGCATTCTTGTTACTTCAAGTGGATGGATTGGCCAAGTGTATTAATGCGAAGTCACTGAATGTGGATTGTTTGAGGCTGGATTTGGAATGAGATCTACTTAGTCACATTCACCATAAATACACAAGGGGCGGTACACCACCTTGTTTTTGGGACTCCATTCCATTCTCTTCTTCCCATCATTCTTTCTCCATTTTCCACCTCATTGCTGGTTGTATCAGTAGTCTATATTTTGGTTGATGCATTGTTTTCTCTTTGGTGAATTCTTGTGGTTAAGACTTTAACTCTTGCTTCCAAATGACATTTCCAGAGCCTACGGACTCTTTGAATGTGGGTTTGTTAGGGCATAAAGGGCATGAGCTTGCTTTGGGGAGGACCCACTGGCATTCCTATTTGGTGCATTAGTTAACTTCTTTCCCTTAAACATTTTCGCAATCAACATTTGTTTTGTTCATTTCCATCTCTGACATCCATTTTATTGGCGTTGTCATTGTTTCTTTTTCTCCATCTTTCTTATTCCTTATCTTTTTCCATTCTATCACTACTGGAAGATCGCTCTTAGTCATGGGGGCCCTAGTCCAATTTTTTCAATTTTTCCTAATCCCTACACCTTGGGTAGTCACCAATGTTATATCTCTAGAATCTATATTGGCCATATCACAACTCAGCCAATGGACCTTACACCAAGGCAAGGTATCAACTGTATTGTGATTTACTTATCCTTGCTCATATGCAACTGTGTTGTGGGTGCAAATGGTAATCATACAGTAATGGACTGGACCTGGAGGAAACACTCAAGATGGACTGGTGTTGGAACGGTTGTGCAAGGAACAAGATTGATGGCGCGGCTATGGATGGACAACAGAAGGTGCAATCTTGGTGTCGGTAGCAACACGTCTTCTCCTTTTTTTTCTCTCTCTCTTCTCTCTCAACTGCCAAATAAGGCTGGATGTCAATTGTGTACAGTGTTCACTCTTGTAGTCATGAACACTAATGCTATCATGTATTGTAATGTTGATCCATTCACATGCCATCCCATTCACCATTAGTTGTCATTCAAGTCAATAATTCCATACCTTCCTAATATTTTGTAAGGAACTCAAGGACGAGTTTTCATTCAATCATGGGGGTATGATGAACCGTGATATCGCATACGCGATCTCACAACCACCATGCGATATCGCATACACGATATCGCGTCCTGCCTCATCTTCTATAAATAAGAGGTGACACCCTTGGTACCAAGGAAGTTAGACTTAGACCCTTAGCCAAACTCTTGCAGTTTTGTTATTCCAAAGTTAGAATTATTTTTGTGTGCCCACAGTAGGAGTCATAGAGTGAACAGATCTTTATTTGAGCAATTTGTACCTAAGCACAATTTTGTGTATAGCAATAAAGATGAACTTTATGATAAGCCTTACAGCATACAGATTAAGCTAATTAGTAATTAATGATAGTTTAATGCTTTCCTAGTTAATTAATATCTCTCTCAACCTTCAACCCCCTTAGTTAAATACACTCAGTACGACTGCTTCGAGCATGCGTGTAGCGCTTGGTAACCTAGTAACGATTAGCGTTTAGTAACCCTAGTAGCATTGCATTGGTTCAGGATGTGTATGGCAAGTGGGAATGGATACTGGTCTTAGGAACATTTAGAACTTAGTCAATGAATAGTTAATGTAAGTTAGGCACTTAGTTCTCTCTCCCTCTCCTTTATTAGCGAAAGACGTAAAAAACACAAAAGCTATAAAAATCATATACCTTAAGCTTACTTAATCATACAATTGTGACAATACAAGTAAGTTTGGGAAAACAATGATTGATTAACCCTGAGTGTTCCATTAAGGCGCATAAGCACTTGGTCCTTGGAGTTCGACCGGATCGTGCGTGAAACGCTCATATTCGTATGGTTGAGTGTAGGGGTACCTTGCCACTCATCAGTAATAAAGGTCATCATCCTTAGGAATAAGTCTGATGACTCCTCTATTCAACTCTTGACCAAGAGAACCTTGTTCAATGGCTTCAACAAAAATACAATAAAGGTCCATATTAACAACTTCCTAATGATAAAGCTCCATCAAAACTTTGAGCTTTATCATTGGCCAAGCTAAACATTGCATCTTTAATTTCAACAAGAGAGATATCCTGTTTAATAAGATGGTTGTGATTGCCATGAACAATATTAGGTAAATGATCACAATTAGAGTGAAAATCCTCATGATCAAAACCCTTTGAGACAAATACATGTTGAAAATATATTTGAAGAAAACCATTGATAATAAGAGGATCAAAACTAATTTGATTATCAAGTTCCATGTAGTCAATAATAGGCAAATTATGTTTACCTTTTAAGAATTTTAAAAATTCCTTGCATGGTTTTCCCTTTGCTTTCAACTACTTGAGACGACTCTTGATGAGAGTACTCATAGCATTATGCATATCCCATTTTTTGTTTGATTAAGTGAACATAAGCAAGCTATTGTTCAAGATTAATATTAAATGGATCATTATGTAGAGCAGTGTTGATCTGTTGAATTTCATCATAGATATTTTTCTTAGTCTTCCTTTGTCTCTTGGCATATTGCTTACCTAACCAATAGGCAAAATCATGAATATGATATATAGCAAACAACCAATAATTAATCCAACTTAATTTACCAAGGGGTCTCATTTCAGAATTATAGAGAGACATCAAAATACCTTTTCCAAAATGAGTAAGAAATAAAGATACATTCATACAAAAGAACTCATAACGTTGAATTGGAGATTTAACACCAAATTCTAAATTAAGAGAAATTGGAAACTTTAGTATGTGCAAATATAACATAATAATGCCTTAATCCTGACTTAAATTTTCAACCTATTACATACAAAGTAACAAGATTATAGTTAAGCTACGTTTTTAATGACATATTTGCCTTTTATCAGAGATGAAAAAGTTGCGATAGTGTTGAAACCTCAAGCAAAAAACAAATTTTAATTGTATTTATTTTGATTCTTTTGACCAATTTATGTAGTAGAGTTGAACAAAAATTAAGCACACTATGTTCACAATGATAATAGTTGTAAGAGTTATGTAATATGTAGTTACCAATAGTTTGAAGGATGGGTGTTAAGGGAAAGGGTGTTGTTGATACTAAAATTATGACTATATATACTTATTCGTAGAGCTATTGTATAGATGGTATTCTTTTTATTTTAAAGGTCTATATTAATAAAAATGACCACTTAAGCGGTAAGACTCTTGATTTGAAAGCTCTAAGTCATGGGTTTGATTTTAGTGGGGAAGACTTAGTTATAAAATTTTAATTTGAATATATAATTTGGAGTGTATACTTATATGACAATTATATTCAAGTTGAAAGTTAGCTTGCTGAGGGCTCTCCAAAAATACTGTGTTGATAAATCTAAAATTTGCAGGGTATACATAGAAGACATCAAACTCCGAACTAGGTCACAACTTTCATTCAAAGGACGGTCACTGTAGCATCGAGCCATCGGGTGCCCACGATTGTAGATCTTAAGTCAACTAAAATCGCTTGGCGCTAGGGCGCGCTGCTTTTGAACATATTTTTGTTAGACGGTAAAGAATACAGTCATACAGGTGCCCGTAACGCGTGCGCTTAACAGTGAAGTTAGGGGACTGCCTAGAAGTGCCGGAAGGTTAGCGCACTTTCTCTCGTTGCTATGGCAAAGTCCGTGAAGAAACTGCCGGCGCAGCCGATGTCCGAAGCGCAACACAGGAAGGATTTCGTTACAGTTTCTGATTCTGATAATGACGAGGAAGAACAGGAAAGCCAGAGCGGTTTCGAGGAATCCTTTTCCGATTTTACATCCGGCGATAGCGACTTAGAGAACGATTACAATGAAGGGGAAGAAGAAGAAGCGGATGATGATGAACAACAGGAGGACGACTGTAGTGTTGAAGAAGAAATACAAGACGCGGTAATAGATTACATGAATGCTTTGGAAAACCGGCGTTCAGTCGAAAACCCTAAACCTCACACATTGAACGGTGAAGAGAGCGATTCTTCTGAAGATGAGGTATTGCAATGTCAGTTTGGTCACTGTGTTTTTCCTGACTTTCGATGTACTCTCATTACGGAGATGTTTACGTTTTCATGTTTTATAGGTTTCATCAGTGACTTGGAATTTCAATGGAATTGATTGATTTGCAGATTCCCAGCAGAAATACTGTTGGAGATGTGCCACTGAAGTGGTATGATGAAGAGGAGCATATTGGTTATAACATCCACGGGAAAAAAATTCAGAAGCAGCCTAAGAAAGACCAGCTCGATTCTTTCCTTGCTCGCACAGATGATTCGAATGACTGGTACGTGTGTGTGGGTTTCTTTTTAATCCTCTTTTATTGGCAGTTTTCTGTTTAAAAGGTAAATGTAACATACAAACACAAATTTTTTGTTTCGGGTTTGTTGATTTCCATCGAATTTTGGATAAGTTTTACATCAACTGACGTTAAATGAAATACACCAGAGGTTAACTTCTCAGACACTAGCACCTTGCGTTGTTCGTTTAGCCACTCAACTTTGAAAACATTTCTCTTTCCTCATATTTCCTCTTGCTTTTGATTGTGCGTGTCTTCTAACAATGAAATATGTAAAGCTCATTGCTCAAATATGTTGGTCCTAGACTTCATTGTTCTACGTGTAGCCATGCCTAATAAGAAAAGTGACACTTTTATTATCAGGAGAAAGATATATGATGAGTACAATGATGAAGAGGTTGAACTTACAAAGGAGGAAATCAAGCTTATTAGCAGACTGCGTAGTGGGAGGATACCGCATGCTAATGTTAACCCCTATGAGGTTTGGTCTTGATATGTTGAATGTGTCTTTTATGTTTTGTTGCCGTGTCTTACAAACTAAAAGGTTGTGGTTGTTTTCAGCCTTACATTGACTGGTTTGATTGGGATGGCAAGGGTCATCCATTATCCAATGCTCCTGAGCCAAAACGCCGATTTATTCCTTCAAAGTGGGAAGCTAAGAAGGTATGATTCTGTGTGAACATGTTTGCTCTCATAAATTTGTATGTGGCCTGTAGATTGTCTGTTGAGAATGTATTTTGTAAGTGCTCTATGTTTTTTATCTTATATTTCATGGCAAGACAATTTGATGCAATAATTAAAAAAATGTTTTCAGAGTGAATAATTTGATAAAAGGATATAATAGTGAAATTTAGGCTTCAATTTCATTTCTATTTAAACTAACGTGTATGAAAGGGATCTTTCCCAGTTCCACATTATCTTGACAATGTTAGAAGATTGAAAATGTCTTTTTACACATATTGTTAAATGGAATATGATGTATTCAAATCAGATGACCATTCTGTCTTAATGTTGATGCTTGCAGGTTGTGAAGCTTGTTCGCGCAATCCGAAATGGTTGGATTAATCTTAACAAAGAAAAGGAGAAGCCTCGTTTCTATCTAATGTGGGGTGATGATATGAGGCCTTCAGAAAAAATGGCAAACGGATTGAGCTATATTCCACCTCCCAAAACAAAACTTCCTGGTACAGTCTTCTGAGGCAATCCATGGTTAAGTTACCTATTTTCAAGAATAGTTTCCTTGTGATTCTTTCAAATTATTGATACCAGGATTATTACTGTCTTGTGTACTTATTGTTAACATGCAGAACCATTTGAAAGTCATTCATTTGGTTTATTAATGTTTTATCTTTGCATTGTATATCATAGATTGTTTAGGCTTGCTATAATGTTAGGAATAAGTTGAGTTGAACATTAGAAGCATAATTTTGTTTTCAACTTTGAATAGTTGAAAAATCAGCTTTGTGCAGGAAGAACAATAAAGTGGGAAATTTTTCTTGTTACTGTCATCATCATCATCATGGCTTCAATTTAGGCTAAGTTCAAACTCAATCTGGAATCTATGATGTCCATTTTAACTATTTTATCCCCTATTACTTTCTTTTCCTATGACTTTCGTTTCCTCACTTAGTTTAACAAACTTTCTTGAACAGAGATTCAATATATCCCCTTTCATGTTGGCTTGGTGTGGATGTCTTGTATGTGTGTGCATGATGTGTTAGTGTTGTCTTTTAGTCTTTCATTATTTATATGTTTAATTCATGATTTTAAATAAAATTTTTCGTAGGAAATGAGGAGTCGTTCAATCCTCCTCCTGAGTATGTTCCAACACAGGAGGAGATCAATTCCTATGAACTCATGTATGAAGAAGATCGGCCAAAGTTCATTCCCAAAAGGTCCATCTTCTAATTTTGATTGTGAAGTCTCTAATTTAAGTTTTGACTTAGAAATACGACAAGATCCAAATCACAAGAATTTTGTCTTCTCATCAGATATGACTTCATGAGAAATGTTCCAGCTTATGACACATTTATGACAGAGATATTCGAAAGATGCTTAGATTTGTACCTTTGTCCAAGAACTCGAAAGAAGCGTGTAAGTGTCACTGGTATCTTGCTCTATCTTAGATGAGTATCTAATTGAGGAATTATCACAGTAAGTTTTTATTTCCTGTGCAGATTAACATTGATCCTGAATCATTGATACCAAAACTTCCGAAGCCCAAAGACCTACAGCCTTTTCCAACTACATGTTTCATAGAATACAGAGGACACAAGGGTCCAGTGTCATGCATATCAGTGGAAACAACGGGGCAATGGCTGGCTTCAGGTTTGTAGTATTAATGCCTTTTTGTGACGGTGAGTGTGTCAAGCTCACTACCTTCTTTCAAGTACTCCTTATCGATGAGAACGAGTTATGTGGTTTTTGATGTACTATGTTTCATTGTTTTGAATCTTTGCTAACAAATTCATATATGTGGCTTTGAATGTTCTTAGATATTAGCTATGATTATGTTAGCCAACATCATCCCAGTCAAGTTAGTTATCTTTCTGGCCTGACTTGTGGTAGGTTGTGGGTTCAGGCTCCACTTGTGGTACTTATTGGCTGTATGTTTGAGGGCATATGGTCTTTGTGATTTTGTATTTTGAATTTCGCCCATGATGATGTGAGAAATGGGGTATGGTTTTACCAAGTAGCAAGTGGAAAAAATCAGTAAATTTCCACCTTACATCGTTGACCAATTCTTCAAACTTTCAATATTTAACTCACATAGAAAATTGCAATTTTTTTCCCATTTGATTTTCATGCATGCCGTACACAACCATAACGGTAGCTTTTTCATGTTCAAAAATCCGTCTACTTTTGGGTGTTTATAGTGCCAGGTATTAGTATTATAAGAGAAAGGGCTTTCAGTTGATGTTTTAGGAGGCTTAACTAAGGTACTTCTTCATGACAGGTTCTAAAGATGGTTCTGTCCGGATATGGGAAGTAGAGACAACTCGCTGTCTGAAAATCTGGGATTTTGGCAAACCTGTTCAACAGGTTGCATGGAATCCACTGCCTGATCTTGGTATTTTGGCAGTAGCATTGTATGTGATATCCCTTTATCTACCATTTGTTACTCTATGAATATACTTCATATAACAGTTACATTTTGTTTAAGTTAAAAGATATTCTGATTGTCTTTGACCTTTGGGATGCTGAAAGGGATACAGATGTTCTGATACTAAAAACTGGACTTGGGGCAGAGGATGCCCAAGAAAGAGTTTCAGATTTGTTGAAAGCTAAGCCAATTGAATCAACAGATGACGGTATGCTGGTTTAATTAGTTTATTTGATGTTATTTAGAATTCCTTATTGTAAGGTTCTATGTGATTTTATTGTTCCTCTTTGAGCAAGGGATATCAGTTCTGAAAACATGCACCCAACATTTGTGTTATTTCAGCTGACGAAAGTGTTCAATTTGTTCATTGGGCTCAACATGAAAGATTTTACGGTCTCAAGTTAACTCATCGGAAGGTAAGAAGTTTTCCTTGGTTCTTTTATATCTATTTGAAAGAATTTTGAGATCATATCCTAAGATTTGATAATTTTTATTGAAAAAGCAACATTGATGACTATTGTTATTTTCTTCTGTTTTATATTTAGCATGTTAGCAGATTGTCATGGCATCACAAAGGAGACTACTTTACAACTGTTGCACCAGATGATATCCTTCATTGCTTTCATTTCTTTTTATAATTATGCTTTGCAGTTTGTTGTAATCTGTGATTCAGATGCATATATAGTTTTTAAAAATTTTGCTTGCAACATTGTATATGGTTCAAATTAATATTTCGTAATTTTGGTGCAAGAAAAATTGACGTTCAAAGAGTGCATTTCCATAACATCTTTTAGACACGCGATTCAAGGGCAGTGCTTATTCACCAGCTTTCTAAGCAGCAAACTCAGAATCCTTTTAAAAAGATGCATGGTCGTGTTGTTACTGCTGTCTTTCATCCAAGTCGGCCAAGTTTTTTTGTAGCCACAAAAACACATGTTCGGATGTATAACCTTGTTAAGCAGCAACTAGTGAAAAAACTTGTGACAGGCTTGCATGAAGTTTCATCTCTTGCTATCCATCCTGGAGGTGCTTTAATTTTCATATATCATCAGATCAGTATATGTATTCTCAAATCTGAAATTTTATTACAGTAATTTTCAACACTTCTGGCAATAATGGAATTGACTTTCTGCAGGTGACAACCTTATAATTGGAAGCAAGGAAGGGAAAGTTTGTTGGTTTGACTTGGATCTTTCTCTATCGCCCTACAGGATTCTCAAGTATACTTAGTGACTTTTATTTCAAATGAAGGCTTGGATTTAATATGTTCATTGGGATATTACATAACATTCTTGCATGTTCTACTTGCAGGAATCATGGCAAAGATATTCTCAATGTTTCATACCACAGTTCTTATCCTCTCTTTGCATCATGCTCTGATGATTGCACAGCATACGTATTTCATGGTATGGTTTATTCTGATTTACTTCAAAATCCTTTGATTGTTCCTTTGAAGGTTCTTCGAGGCCATCAAAGTGTTGATGATAGAGGTATGTCATTTGGTTTTCCGTAATAACCAGTTTTTTTCTTTTCAACGTCTGTTTTTATTCCAACATTTTGGTGATGCTAACTCCCATGCGTGGTTGTTACAGGAATTTTACAGTGTGAGTTTCATCCTAAACAGCCTTGGTTGTTCACAGCAGGTGCAGACTCCGTTGTGAAGCTTTACTGTAATTAATTAATATATCAAAATGAATTTATTCATAAATTCAGTATGGTTGGCGCTGTTTGATGCATTAAGAGCACAATAAATTATTTTTCTTCGGAGTGCGGGGACCAAAACCGCTGGAAGCTAATTTTTGGGCAACTTGTGGTTGAGTTTTAGATTGATGGCTTTGTTAATGTACTATAGTAATCCATTATCAACAAAAAAATGTTGGGCTTAAACCCTTCTTTATCAGAATTTCTGGACTTTTGTTTCTATCTTGTACAATAACATTACAAGGCTAAGGAATTTTGTTTTACATATTTAAGCTCAGTATCGATGGTGCCTTCCTTGCTTTAAAGACTACAGTAGGGAAGCTTTTGGTTTTTCAGTCAGTCCTCCCATTAGTTGGTAGTGGAGCTCTCTTAGCCAGAGAAGCCCAAGGGAGGGCAATTACAGGTGCGGGTGAAAAGCCATGGAACTCTTTATTTTCACATTAAGAACTGATGTACACATATTTCTACTTTTATGTTAAAATTCATAGTGCTCCTTGGCTGCTTTGGAGTTGCTTGTGTATTGTCTTGCAGGTTGTTAACACTCGTATGACATGACAAGAAGAGGACTTTTATCACCGTTTTCCCCTTGCATGATGATTCCTACATTTTTTTTTTTGCATTTTTCTGAGAAGTTGATACTGCAGACCAGTAACAGTCCTTTTCACGCTGAATGGATTTTGAATAATCTGAAGGTATCATTAAATATTACTTTGGAGTTTGGATAGGGTTATGAACTCTTTGCAAAAAATAAAAGCCAGGATATTTATATAATCTGTTTTAATAGGAAATTAAAATATGCAAGTCAACAACGCGAAATTAGAAACAAAATGGCTAAAAATTTAACAGGTATGGGTTCCCTGAGGATTAGCTAGGAAGTTAAGTAGTTTGGCCACTGCACAAACATCAATCTGTGAACCGTATTATCAGCTTAGATGGCTGCTTAAAAATAAAACTTTATTGATGAAATAAAATTTGAAGGACAGTCAAAAGTATCCTTGGGGTTCAACAGGTCAACAAAAAGACGTAAGCCAAGTTTCATTGCCTAAGTTTAAAATCAAGGAGATAATAATTGAAAAAAAGCAAAAAAAACAAAAAACGGTTTCCTAAAAAACAATGAAGGGCCCATCAAAAATCCAACATGAAATATCAGATGTAACGAAGCATTGAAAATGTCCTTGTAGTATGCCTCTTGCACGACTGGATAGTCTTGCGGTGCATGTCACTTGTAGCTTCCATTCAAGGATCCGCCTTTGTTGAAAATGCACGCATTGTTGTAGATTAAGACAACAATAATGTTTTTGTTACTTTGTGGATTGAATTAGGAGTTGATTATATCAGATAGTTTTGTTATTTTTAAAATACTTTTAAACCGTTAGAAAAAGGTTTTAGCAATAATAAAATTTTTGGAGGTTTGTTTGTATTTATTAAACTTAATAATGTCTTTGCATATCTTTGCAATGCATATTTCTTGTAACTTTTATACAGTAAACATAACAATTTTGATGGTTTGACAAGGAGGGAGATTTGTATGTTATAATAAAGTTTTGGTTATTTTAAATGGTTGAATTTGGAGTTGATATGTCAAAAACATATTTTTAAGTAACTTTGAATAGTTGTTGATGGTGACAAAAACCTATTTTTAAGTGACTTTGAATAGTTAAGAAGATTTTCCAGATTTTCCTGTAAAAACTTTTGGGGTGCAACCACAGAATTGCGTAGTGTGTCAAACCATTTCTAATTTTTTTTTTAAAAAAAGATGGATTAAACCTTTTCATTTTCTATTTTTTTCAAGTTAACTTTAAAGGTAAGGATAGTGGGAATTGAATGTATCACCCAAGCTTAAACAAATAGGGTGCTTTACCACAAAGGCACTCCTATCCCCTTAGTCCCTTTCATTTTGTTGATGCATTCATAATATGTTCTCATTCTAAAAATTCTTATGAATGATTTAAATACTATTTCTAATTAGCTTCTACTAGTATCATATTTATATAATCTATTAATGTTCCATGTTACCTTTTTTGCAAAGAAAATATCTAAATACTATTTTTTATTGAAGTCTAGCAAATTCCCTTAGGTATTAAACATTTTCCTATATTTAATAGTTAAGTTTTTATAATTTGCTAGTGAAATTCAAGCTCTAATTTTTTTAATCTTTTAATTTGTACTATAATAGGCCAATTAACAACACTTATTGTGTCATACTCATTCATTTTTTGGCTGAGACTTTGACAAAATTCCATAAGAGTGTTGACCTTGGTAGGTTAATAATTTTTTATACATGTGATCCAATTGTTGGCTCACCTATAATGGTCTTGCATTTGTGGTGCTTTTCAAAGTAAAAAATGCCAACATTTTAAAGTTATTCCTTCCTTTTTAGGAAATATATACCAAAAGATTTTCAATGCTGAAACATTTAATCAGACTTAATGAAGATTGTATTAGAATAAATGAGAAGTGTTTTCATGAAATACTTGTCATACATTTTGTTTATATTGTCACTAAATAAGCATTATCATCTTAGTGCTTTTATCCCATCTATGATACGTATGTCAAATCACATATTTGATTCTAATAGGTTTGTTGACCTATGAAAATTAATGTTAGCTATATGTCATGGGTATGTCATGTCATTAATTAACTATGAGGTGTTAGCTTAGTGGTAAGACATTTGATTTGAAAGTTGTACATCAAGGGCCCAATTCTAGTGGGCAATGCTGAGTTATATAAAGTTCTAATTGGACTATATTTCTTGGGGTGTACCTATGTTTCACTTATTTTGGGTTCCAACACCCCCCTTAATTTTGTTTCAACAACCCTCTTACTTGATACTATAGTCCTTGAACATATAATTTTATTGTGCCGCTTGTAGCATGTGTCTTAGCATATCCCATGGGATCAAACTTGGGACTTCTAGCATGTATCTCAACATATCCCTTGGGATCAAACTTGGGACTTGCAGACTACAAGCTATATGCTCTAACAAAGTGAGTAAGCAATTCCTAATTGATTGCTATTGAATAACTTACTTTTAGAATTTTGATTTGTAGGAGGACTATGATCATGATTTCTTAGACTCAAGGGGAATGAGTTTTCATCATCATCATCATCGTAGCCTTGTCCTAACAAAATGGGGTCAACTATATGAGTTCTTTTCTACCATTCCCCTCTTGCTATGCATTGTATCTGGAGCATGCCTTAGCATCTACAAAATCTTAAAAAGAAATCATCTATGAGATTTGACAAGGTTTTATAGTTGGCAGCTAACTTGATGCTAACCCTCCTCATTTTGTAGTTGGGCTTGGGACCCACATTGGGGGAGCATTTCATATCACAAATTCTTTTAGTTCAATTTTCTTTTATTTTCAAAATTCTTTGATGGATTTTTGAATGATTATTTAAATATTTTAAAATTCCTTTGTCACTAAAACTATCTAGTTGAATTGTCGTACTAGAATTTATTTATTGATAACATTCTTAGATTTGGACTATGGTATTGCTCATTTGGAGAGTATATAGCTTGTGCTTTGCAAGTCATAGGTTTGATTCTAAGAGGTGTGTTGAGACACATTTCTAGGCAACATGGTCAATAGCCAATCACAATAAATCATTGTTAAATCTATTACACACATCACGATAAATCTATGCATTGAAGATACGAGTTTTCCTTATAGGTGGTGTGTTCTGAATATACAGAAAATGAAAATGTTTTTTAATTTGCAAAAAATACATAGTGAAAACACAAGAACGCCATGCTTGCATCTTCAGCATTGTGCAAAAACAACAAAAGCAATGTAAGTATGAATTTTCTCTCTCTTGGTGGTATGGTTTTTACATTTAACCTTACTTCAAGAAATTATTCAATAGCAGCAAAGATTTTAGTAGATTGGTGTTTGAATTTCAATTGGATCATGATCTCCATGTTTGAGATTATCGCACATTGAATCCTGCTTTTCTATAAGAGAAATTATTAGTTTTTACGGAATTATTATTTTTAATTAATTTATATATAAAAATTAATAAATAATACAAACTTGTCTCCTTTCTATATCTTTGGATATCTTCTAAAGCACCTTACATTTTAGAACATTCTAAAATGTGTTTTCACATTCTTCATGTTTTCGTCTCTCTTCATGCATATCAATAAATCATCCTTAAGTCTATTACTTGTATTAATGGTCAACCATCTTAGATGAGATAAAGGTATCAAAACACCAAAGATGATCAAGGATATTAATTATACTTAGGATTGAAACCATCATCTCTGAACTAGACACATAATAAATATGACAAAAATTAGGTTATACTAACTTTAATATCAAAAGCTACACTAACTTAAATCTTCAAAGTTTGAATATCAAGAGAACAAAAATAGCAATTTAAAAAGACTTCATGATATGGATCTTGATTTAGTAATATTAGGGCACATGTTCAATTGTACTAGTTAGCATTAAGTTATAAATTAAAAATAAAAAAATTTTGTAAAAGGAATTTTGAAATTGGTTCAATAGATCCAAGGCATCTTAATGGATGTACGTAAAAATTTCTATTTTAGTTATATATATATATATATATATATTAAAAACATTTTAAAACAAAGATCAACAAAAGGCAACTTGTCATTATATCACATGTGACTTGATGGTTAAGATATATGACATGCAATTTACAAATCTATTTAAAAACATTACTACATCACTGTTCGAAGAAAGCCACTATAAGGAAGTCCAAAAAAAAGGTGGGAAAAAAATGATTGAAGATGCTTTGAAAACATTGCAAATAAACAAGGATCTAGCTTTTCATAGAGGCAAATGACGAAAGAAAACTCATGTTGCTAATCCCATTTTATTAGGACAAGGCTAGAAAGATGATGATGATGATGATGATTAATGAGTTGAATTGAAATATATGTGTTCAAATAGATTGGACTAGTTTTGACTAATGTATGTATTTGGTAGCTTTTTAATAGTTTTATCATAAGCTATGCTTGCCATCCTATACATTAACTCTCCTTTCCTACATGATTGGAAATTGGTAGCCAAGGTTGACTATCAAAGGAAAGTCATATTATAGTTAATTATAGAGATTATCTTTCAAAATTTATTAGAAAAACACACATCAAAAATCAAAAGAAGATTTGGAAGATGAAATGTGTATGCACAAATTGAATTAAGAGAAGCTAATAATAAGTTTCAACAATAACAAAGCTATCTAATGCTATATGAGATAAATGACAAATAACATTGAGAAGTATTGTTATAGCTCCTTACAAAATTTGAATATATTTTATAGTAAAAATTATGAAATAGAAACATACTGGCATCAATTTTCAACACTTCTTAGTGACTTTATCCATTCATTGGAAAGAAAAAAGAAGAACCACCGAAAACTAGGGAAATAATGTAAAATGTTACAAATATAAAAAGTTCAAGAATCATAAGGAAAGCTTGAAAGTTTGCAAGAAGCATAAGAATAATGTAGATTTGCAACCAACAAAACTTCTAAGTCATAATGAAAAACTTAGTTTATCAATTCTACTATTGTGTAAGAATTTACCCAAAATGTTTCAGCTCACATGATGTGGAAGGATGTTGTTATAAGCTTGAAGGACTTGGTTTATGTGAATCATTCTAGGAGAGCTTGGTGTAAAAACATGAAGGCTAAGTGACCAAAGTATCATAAAAATGGGATACCTTTGTAACTTTTCCTTATCACTTTGAATCTTCTATTAGATTATTCAACAATGCATTGTTATTCAGTCACCATGGATGAAAGACTATAATAAAAACACAACCATGCATCGTTCTAAAAGGATTCCGAGTTTGTTGTTTAGAAAGTTAGTGAATAAGCACCACTTTTAAATCACATTTTTATAAATGATTTAATGCATAAGCTATAGAAGATTTAATTTGTTATGAAAAGTTATATGTTTCTCTGGTTGATTTGATTTTTTTCTAATAGATACGATGTTTCTCTAGTGGATTTGATTCTCTCTTCAATTTTTCTCAAGTGAATATGATTTTTCTAGAATTATCATTGTGCTATGAGGGATTCTAAATTACTCGCTTTTTCAACTAAAGTTGAAAATTTTGCTTCTTTTATCGATATGGAAATTTTGTTTGATTCTTAAAATATAGATTTATAAGCTGGTGAGAAAAAAATTATGATGCCTTCTTCTAGTGATGATGTGGTGAGGAGTTCCATTAGATTCCATAATTCAAACTCACTTAAGAGTCAAAGATCCAAAGCAATCCCTCAATTGAATAAGAAAAAGAAATAGAATTTTATTCTTGCTCAAAGGAAATGAGATAAAAACACAAGTGAAAGCATATCACTCCTCAAGGATAGACAATTAACCAATCAAATCTTCACTTAACTCACTCACACAAGGTAAGGACCATTGAGAAGATGATCTCTCACTCATAATGCTCAAGGAAAGCTACAATTCTCATACTATGCTAAACTCTAAACTTCTCAAGATTGGTATACATAAGACATGCTCTTTGATGCCTCAATCATCCTTTTATAACTGCTTGAGTGATCATTGGCCTTTTTAACCATTGCTCTTCCCTTTAAGATTTGTGCCCTTTTCAAAAAATGACTTTTATCTAGACTATGAGGGCTTGTGGATCACAATCAACTTGCAATCTTAGACTCTGCATTGACCGTGACTTGTAGTTTACTTGCATTGATAAAATTCTTGAATTTTTCTTATCTATTTTAGCATCAATTACTATTGACTAGAACTTGCATTTTGAGATTGTGACCCTAATGCAACTTGCATGAGCTTACAACTTACTACCTAACTCTAGAAATTACACTTGCTCACAATTTTAGCAAATTACGGCTAACTATGATCCACTGTAGCTCATAGCTTCTTTTCCAATATTTGAAACTAGGTCAAAACACATCCACAAAGCTTCAAAACACAAACAAACACTTCCTAAGACTCCTAAGACGCAATGAGGATGGCCATTACATCAAGAAGGTAGGTTGATCTCTTCATCATCTTCTTCATCCTTAAAAAGATACTTGACATAAGTAAGTCCTATAGTTGGGATAGTATCAAGCCTTTACATGACCAAATCATTCTCATGAACCCATATGACATTCTTAGGTTCTTCACCACTCTAATGCATTAAGTACTCATACATCTTCTTTTCTCTTATGCTCCTTGCCTCTCTTGCTTGCAACAAAGTTGGCTTCCTTGATGACTTCAATGGAGTTTGACGTTTAATTGCATCCTTGAAAGCTTTAAGACTATCTTGCAAGTCTAATGCAAGAACATTGCCATGATATAGACTCAAATATTAAACATTAAAAACATAACAAATAAACTAATCAATAGGTAAATCAATCTCATAGGTGTTGAATACTAATTCTTCTTGACATGAGCTTGTATAAATAAACATTACTTTACCTTTATTTGCTCAAATGAATTCACATAAACTCTCAAATCTAAAATGCAATTTTCCTCTTACCTTAACTAGCCTTGATGTCATAATCCTTGGTCTGCTTCTCTAAGTGAGCTTTGACTTGTTGATGCAATTGCTTCATTTTCTTAGCAAAATTAGTACTCAAAAAGATACAATTATTAAATTTTCTCAATTCATCAACCATCTTTGATGAAAAACCATAAATTACAACAAATGAACACTTACTAACATTAGCATGAAAAGCATTATTGTATGAAAATTTAGAATGAGCTAACCTATTCTTCCATATTTGAGGTTGGTCCTTACACAAACATCTAAAAATGATTTATTAACAACCTTAGTTTGCCCGTTGGTTTAAGGGTGATAGGCTATAGAGAAGGACAACTTGGTTCCCAAAAATTTCCAAAGTAACCTTCAAAAATAACTTGTAAACTTGACATTTCTATTACGAACAATATTGAATGGAATGTCATGAAGATTAAAAACATGCTAAAAGAATATATGATCAACCTGAAAAGCATTACTACTTCTCCTACATGGAATAAAATAAGCTATCCTTGTAAATCTATTAATCACAACAAGAATCGAATCATGACCAAATCTTATTCTTGGAATGCCACAAAGTCCAAAGAAACACTTTCTTAAGGAGCATTAGGGATTGAAAATGGTAGATAATGTTCATCAACATCTTTCCCACTCTTAAACTTTTGATAAACATATAATTCTTGCTCACTAATTCCAATGTTTTTTTTTGCCCATGTGTTCAACCATGTTACTATGGTGCTTTTATTCAAGAATCTTTAGCTTGAAGTCACACTATGGAATAAAAATTTTTCCATTTTTGAAAAGAATATCATGGTGGATATGGTATAATTTCCTTCTATCAATCCTTTACAATAATGAAGAACTCAAATCTTTCCATACCTTTTTAAAATCAGTATCATAAGTATACAAATTTGCAAAAGAGCTAAAACCATTTACCTCAATATTAGAATAAACAACATGAATTTTTGACAAAGGATTAGCAGTAATATTAGATTTTCTACTTCTATGTTGTAAAAAAAATATATGAAATTCTTAGAATTGCTCAACCAATTTCATATGATTAACACTTAGTTTCTCTTTAGAATTCAAAAACTAAACTATCTCATAATTATTAAGCAAAATAAATTCAATTCCTAATAAATATTTCCTTGAATATTTAATGGCTTGAAGTATAACATATAACTCTTTCTCATATACACTATAATTTTTCCTATATTAATTCAATTTTTTAAGAAACTAATGTACTAGGATTACCCTTTTGTGAAAGCATACCACTCATAGCAAGTCCACTTGCATTCACCTTCACTTCAAAAAGCTTGGAAAAGTTTAGAGTTGCCAAAACAAGAGCCCTATTAATCTTTTCCTTTAAAGCTTGGAATAACTTTTCCTTTGCATCATTCCACACAAAAGCTCAGTTCTTCAAACAAGGTAACATAGGCCATGCAATAGAACTAAAATATCTAATACATATCCTATAGAAACTAGCTAAACCAAGAAAAGATCTCACCTATTCCATATCTCTAGGTGATAACCACTTCTTAATTGTCTTGACCTTGCTTAGCTTCATCTTGACTTAATTCTTGGAGACCACATGATCTAACTAGATAATTTCCTTCTTCATGGCATGACATTTCTTTGCATTGATGACCAATTGAGCTTCATGTAACTTTGAGTACACCATACTTGAGTGTTGTACATTCTCATCTTTATTAGAGTTGTAAACCAAAAAATCATCAAATAAAATGAAATAATATTTACTAATTAAATTCCTTAAAACATCATGCATAAGTCTCATGAATGTGGCTAGAATATTAGTTAGCCTAAAAGGCATGACTAACAAGTCATACAAATCATTTGAAGTTTTAAAGGGACATCTTTCATTTATCTCTAGGTCTAATTATAATTTGGTGGTATTTACTTTTCAAATCAATCTTAGAGAAAATATCAACATTAGTCAAAACATCAAGAATGTCATCTATCCTAGGAATAGAAAACCTATATTTAATTATTATTGTATTTAAAGCTCTAGAATCAATGCACCTTCTCATTTCATTCATGTATTTCTTAGGAACTAAGACTACTTGAACAATACATGGGGAAATGAGCTCCTTGACAAAGCCGCTAGAGAGTAATTCACTTGCTTGTGAAGTTTCTCCCTTTGATGTGAAGTCATTTGGTAAGCCCTCTTATTTGGGATGATAACTGTAGGCATAAAATTAATTTGATGTTGGACTAATCTTATTAGTGAAAACCCTTCCAATTTTTCTTTAAAGACTTCATCAAATTCTTATGTTAAAGGTGACATCACTGTTGGAAGTTAATTTTGTGGCTCCTTTTCACATGTTGTAATAGTAGAAATAATCACTAAATCATGCCCAAATTCTTCATAAGATTTTACATATTCTTTCTCAATAAGAAAAATCAAAGAACCATTCATGGAAACATTTTCTTTGTATTGTTTCAATGTCATGGAAATCAATTGGTGTATCTCATCTTTTGTGTGGACTAACCAAACATTTCTTGCACCATCAAGAGTAGCCTTGTTATGATAATTCCAAGGTCTACCAAGCATGACATCAATACTATCTGTGGAAAGAATGTCACATTGCACTTGGTCTTTAAAAGATTTAATCTTAAAAGACAAAATGCATCTTTCCTTCACTTTTTTAGAAATGATCTTAAGAGAGAGGAGAAATTTCTTCAAGCCAAGCATGCTTATTGCCTTAGAGGTAATAACATTCTCCTGGGTACCATTATCTATTAAGGTGTAAATCCACTTGCTACTAGAGACACATGTAACCTTAATTCTAAAGAGCATTTTTCTTAAAGGATCCTTACTAACATTGACATTCCCCATAAAAGACTTAATTTCGCTCACATCTTGAATCATGCGAGCATTAGAATTAGCATAATTTGAAGAGTTTCTCTTCTTTAAAGTTTGACATTCATGGTTCTTTGAACTAGATAATTAAATGTGATATTGCATATTACTATCTTCCTACCTGGATTGGTAGTAGCTCTATCTTGTATGGTTTAGTCCATAATGAGGCATATGCTCATTAATGTTGTGTGACTATAACTAAACTAGATGGAAATATAGATAAAAATTAATTAATGAATCTAATTAATAACAAAAAAATAAATCTTAAGCTAGTTTAAAGGCCATGATTGTTCATTAATAACTTATTGTATATGTCTTGAAATAGGATAACTATCGTTAGGATTACCAAGTGATACACTATTGGGCCTACCAAGCAATAACATTGCTAGGTTACAAAATGGTTACATATTACACTTGAAATTGGTTGCATTTATTTTGCTAAATTCTATGTGTAAGCACAAAGGTAACTAGATTAGATATAATTTATATCTAAGGTGGCTGAAAGCATATGACCTCAAATGATTAGCTCAAGTAAGTCTTACCTTTGAAGCAAATGCTACCTTGAAGAAGATTGATAAGAACATAGAAAGACCATTGTAGAAAACAAAATTTCCTTACAACATGGTAGAAAATGCTATCTCCTCCTCTTTATCCTCCATTTCAAACTCGTGCTCTTGATTGAAAATTTTTTAGGTTAAGCCTACTTTCATAACTTGCAGTTTAGCTTTGAATTTTTTTATTTTGTCTTCAATGTTTTTTTCTCTTGGTTTTTGCAGTCTTCTTATTTGCTCCTTTGCTTATTTTCTATAGTTGTTTGTGGTTTTTTCTATTTTAGTTTATTTATTTATTGTTTTATGTTAGTTTTGGGTGTATGTTTTATAGGTGAAGTGATAGTGGGTAGATGTTAGATGATTACTAAGTTAGGGATTAGTTAGTTATAGCAATTTTTGTTAGTTATTTTGGATTAAAAGGGGTGGTTAGATTTGAATTTGAAAATTTGTATTGGTGTTGATAGTTTTGGAAGGATGATTTAGAATTGTATATAAGGTTTGTAGAAAAAAAAACATTTTTCTAGAGATGGTAGTAATTAGTTAGCAGGTGAATAATGGGGTTTGTTTTGTGCTTGTTGAGAAAGGGTTGCATAGTTTTTGGGATAGGGTGACATGAGATTATTGATATTTGTGGTTAAAGGTACCTTAGTGATAAAACCTTTGTCTTTGTTAGCTATGATATTGTAGCTCTACATATGTCATCATTGATGCGATGTAGTGGGCCATGGTCATGCCTATAAATACTAACCCATCATCATGTTAGAAAGAACTTTCACCAACAGTTAGCTAGATTCTTGTAGTTTGTTTTCGTAACTTAGACTTAGCGATAGAGTGAATGCCTATAGTGTGGTGTTTAATAGTTATACAAAATCTTTGTTTGAGTGAATTATTCTTGGACACAATTCATGACTGGAAATAAAGATTGAGATTGTTTGTCACAATTACAGCATCTCACTTAGCTTAATTTTTACTTAGTTTAATTTTACCTTTCAGCATGTTTACTTTTCTAAATTCATTTATATTTTCCAAGTACTTTACTTTTTTAATGTCTTTTAGTGAGGCGATATAAGTACGACTAGTTTCAAGCACGAAGTGTAATTGTTTGGTAAACTAGTAGTGAGTTCACTTGATTCACGTAGTAGTGGATTTACTTAGTAATTCTAGTGATAATTACATGAGCCCTTGACATGTACGACAAGCTAGGAATGAATACTTCTCACCATAGGCTAAATCAAATTTACATTTCTATCATACTTAGACTTAGATTTTATCCTTAAACTTTATCTTCACTATTATTATGTTGGCACTTAGGATAAGTAAAGTCAAACAACATTAGTGTATCATATGGCTCACCAAGAGTTAAATCATACAACTTGCACTTTGCTAACTCAACGTTAGAAGATAACGATCACAAATTGAACATCAACTACTAGCATACTTATGTTGGTCATTTATGGATTATGATCAAGTTGCATATGTACACTCTTGACTTGTATGGTTGTGTGTTGGAAAACCTAACCACTCATCATTGGTGTCATTGCCAAGGATGTGTTAGTGTTTACTAAGTAGTTGAATTTAAAATTTTTTTTATATAAAGTATCACAAAGTACATCCTTTCATACTTAAAACAAAATTTCACAAGTACACACACTTAAGCACTAAACAATTAACATGGCTTCTATAATTAAAGAAAAATCTCCACCTACTACTGAATTACATGAGAGTCATAACAAATACTACAATGAAGAAGACTGAAGCGCATTGATGTAAACCAAAATTTCCTATGCTCACACTAATCCCAACTATCCTAATTTTACATTTGTTTTTCACTAGGATGAACAACTCAGATGGAGAAATTTATAGGATAACATTGTCTTGCTCTAGAACATTTGACACCGTCAATGCTTCAAGTAATCCTTATGAGGTTAAACCTTGGTCATGTACAAGAAGGTTACCACATCATCAAACACATGACTATGCCATACTAGCCAACAGAAGATTAGGAAAGAAGGGATGCCATCATGGAGACAAGACATGAACATAACAGAAAAGAAAGCACCTCAAATAGTTGTCCTGGAAGAAAAACAAAGATGTTATGTTTTACCTTAAGAAATTTCATCAAACTCATGAGTCTCACTCTCAAACACCAACTATTTGCGTTGAAGATTCCATGAAAATAAAGTTGCATTTAGCTCTTGTAAAAACTCCTTGAAGAGATAAGGAAGACCTGAAACTTAAGAGGAATTCAAGGCCTAAGACCTCCACTAAATCTCAAAGGGATGAATCAAGGAGTCATAGAAGGAGGACTAGCTGGGACTGTTCTCCATCTCCTTCATCTTCTTCCTCACATTCATCTACAAATTCTAACAAGAGAAAATGAAGATTGAGGGATCATGATGGGAAAAGACAAAGGGACCATGAGAGACATGCATATAGAACAAGGCATCCTAATGAAAAGGAAGATAGTTATGATGAATGAAGAGAAAGGATCATGCAAGAGGACAAAGAGCATCATGAGCATTGAAGGTGTTACTACTACAACAAAGCTCACAAACCCAAAGACTATGAATAATGTCTACTTGCCACTTGAAACATGATTAACATTAGGGAAGCAGTGTATATTCCTACTAGACATGTAAGGAATAGTTGCATTAAGTGACTATACATGAGTAATATTCCAAAATTTGAAGACAGATACAATGTAGAACCACAACAACATCTTCAAGCCTTCCATGGTGCTTGTGCTTTGCAAAATATTGAAAATGATTGGTAGAAATTAAATTTTTTTTATAGAACACTCATAAAGAAATAAAAGAGCTAGTATCGATCCTTAGAACCAGAATTATTTCGAAGATGGAGTACCATGCTAGAGCTCTTTAATGACAAGTATCAAACCTATTCTAGAGTGTCTAACTTGAGAAAATAAATCCAAGGATGGAAACAAGGGGCACATGAATCCCTTGATGTAGCAATGGAAAAATACTATTCACTATTACATAGGTGTCTAGGCCATAGATTTTCAAAAAGGGAACAAATTCGACACATCATCGATGGGCTAAGAAATAATACTAGAAAAAATCTTGGGGTATATGCCCAAGGTAGATTATCTAAAATGATAGCTCATCATATTCAAAGACTCATTGACCAAGTGGAAAAAGAAGAAGGAGAGTTAAGGAAAATAGAGTATGTAGAAGAATATAAGAGAAACCTAGCGATAAGGAAAATGGACATGAGAATATGTGAATCATAAGAAGAAGAAAATTTAGAAGGTACGATCCAATGGAAGACTTTACCAAATCAAAAATTAGTTAATGACATTGCAACCAAGGTAGAGAAAATATGCGATTTTGTGGATGAGAAATTTGCTACATTATTAAAGATAGTAGAGAAAAAGACTAAACAAGACCTAAACTGAAGTAAAGAAAAGAAGAGATAATGAGTGAGAGAATTACAAGAATAAAGGAAAAGTTGTTGCAATGGAGGAAATAATGGACTCTAGCTCAAAAGATGATGAAGGATGTAAAGTGTGCTAGTATGAACATTCTAAGGGATGTTTCCCTATTATGGCCCACTTACAAGAGTCTGGGACATATGTACTTAATCCAATTCAAGAAACAAATGCCTAGATGGTTACCTTATCCACAAGGTAATTTTCAATAGCCCTACCAGCAAGCATACTATCCAAGTGGGGCTTATCCTCAACCATAGGTGCAATACCAACAATAGTGGCAACAACCACAAGTGTTGGGAATACTACCGCTAAGCTAATATTATCCACATAGGCATCTTGATCCCTACGATTACTATGTATAATGTTCAATCTCTCCTAGGAAAACTTCAGTCTATACCTTCTCTCACTACTATCCACTAGAATATGATAGACCCACTACCTCATGAATGAATCTAAATTCTTACATATCCCAACTAGTAGTTGGTTTTTCACTTCAAGCTCCTAAAAGCTTACCACCCGTATTGCCACCAATCATGCAATGAGAATTGCTAACAGAACCCTAGCAGAAAATTGCTATATGGTAGTTAATACACAAGAGGATGTGATAACAATTAAACCCAAATCTAGGAAACATCCCTTTTTTAGGATAAGTATAGAAAAGGTTCAAAAGATGGGAACTTTACCTAACTCTACCCCATCTACATGTACTCCTCCAAAAAATACTATACTTCCAATATCATTAGAGAAGAACCTAGCAACTATCATGCTCACTCAAATAGTCATGCATTGGATCAATGTAGGAGCACTTCCCAAAAAGAGAATAGACCCTAGAAGTCCCTTAATTTATCTCCAAATAGTAGGACATAAACCATGCAAGGCTCTATTAGACTTTGGGTTAGTAGTAAACCTCATTTCACAAGATATGTATAAGGCTTGGAATCTTTCCCTACTAAAGAAGAGTGACATTTGTTTAGAGCTTCCCAACCAATCAATTGTTATACCACTTGGACAAATAGAAGATGTAATCACTACCATAAGTGGTTGGTCATATCCTATTGATTTCCTAGTCATCCATATGGGAAAGAACAAAGGGGAATTTTCCATAATCATGGGAAGTGTATGTCTTAGCACCATGGATGCTAAGCTTAGAAAAAGAGACTTGTCCTTAGAAATCTCTAAGCAAGATGAAGCCAAAATTATCTAGAGATGCAGAGTTCCATGTATCACATGTAGTGATAATGGGTGCGATTATGTGCAAACAATTTTGACCACAATACATGATGCCATTACAACATGTAATAGATGTATAGAAGACATGTCTATCCAATAGTATTTGTATGCAATGGCCACTAGACAAGAAGACACCTAGTGGCTGATCATTGAAAAAGAAGTAGAATCTAGTATATGCATAGAATCTTTGAACAAAATTACAAGTGCCTATGTAAATAAATAGACAAGTTAGAGTAGCTAAGAAGATAACCTCTTTATATAAATTTATCACAAGAGGAGGTTATTAAATGGAGATAGTTAGAGATATTAGAGAAATACAAACTAGAACCTCTAGAATTAAAAGCCCTACCAGATGCATTAGAATATGCTTTCCTAAACAATAAAAGATTGGTAATCACAAATGCCAGTCTTGTTAAAGAGAAAAAGAGAAAAGTATTGAAAGTGGAAAATAAATGGTTGATTGCATTGGCATAGTCGTATAATGAAATCACCTGTATTGATCCACACATCTGTCAACCTCAAATTTATATAGATCCAATCATTAAACCACATCGCCAACCTGAACGAAGATTGGCTTCTATTCTTAAAGAAGTTATGAAAAAAGAGTTGGAAAAACTATTAAAGGCAAGATTTATGTATCCCATAGCAGACAGTGAATGAGTTAGTCCATTAGTCATTGTTTCAAATAAGAGAGGTAAGTGGAGAATCTACATTAACTTCCGATTGTTGAACATGGTGATGTTTAAGGATCATTTCCCTCTATCATTTATTGACTAAGTTCTAGACACCATTATAGGACATTAGCATTATATTTTTTTGGATGGATATAGTGGGTACAATTAAATATGCATTGCATCAAAAGATTAGGAAAAGACCACATTCACCAATCCATGGGGGACGTTTTGTATACAAGAAAATGCCGTTTGGTTTGTGTAATGCCCTCACTACCTTCCAGAGACTTGTATTAAGAATCTTTTAGAAGCATAATGGTAATGGAGTCAAAGTATTTATGGATAGATTTTCCACATATGGGCTAGATTTTCAACTAGCCTTAGACAATTTAGAGCAAGTCTTAAAAAGATGTGTTGAAACTAATCTAAAGCTCAATTGGCAGAAAAGCCACTTAATCATTCAAGATGACATAGTTCTAAGATATAATGTATCTCATAAAGCAATAAAGGTAGATCTGGAAAAGATTAGAGTCATTCAAAATATCACTTAGAGGCCACAAACTCTCAAAGATCTCAAATCATTTCTTGTCCACATAGGATATTATAGGAGCTTTATTGAAAAATTTTCAAAGAGTGGAAAATCGCTAGTGGAATTAACAAAGAAAGATGCACCATTTTCAATGGACAGAGCAAAGTAGGAAAGTATTCAAAACCTTAAAATAGAAATTGATTGAGACACTAATCCTCCAAGCTTCAGATTGGTCCAAACCTTTCCACATTATGATAGATGCTTCAAATTACGCATTGGAAGTAGGGCTAACTCAACTTGATGATAAAAAACAACCTTATTATATACACAACACCAATTGAAGCATCATTGAGGCACAACTCAATTTCACCACTATAGAAAAGGAGGCTATGGCTATGGTGTATGTGCATGAGAAATTTAGATACTATGTGCTTGGGTATCCTATTTGTATCAAAATTGATCATAGTGCTATTAGGTTTCTAATGAATAAACCAGTGGTATGTCCAAGAGGGATAAGATGGCTAGTTATTTTACAAGAGTTTGACATAACAATGATTAATAAAAAAGAAACTAAAAACGTTGCAGTGGAACATTTATCAAGACTAAGATGGAAACCTTACGAAAATGATAAACAAATATTAGACTAATTTTCCAATGAAAAAATATTCACCAAGACCATAATGGTTGTAGACTTAATAGAGAATTCATGGACTACTAATTACATATTGTATCTCACCAAACAAGAACTTCCTATTGAATGGGATAAGAAACATAAGGAACATTTCTTTCACAGAGTAAAAAGATATATGGAAATTAATGGAAACCCTTACAAGATATGTGTTGATAGGTTTATAAGATGGTATGTTCCAAAATAAAGTCAATAGAGAGTCCAACAAGATGCACATGAAGGATCATGTGATGCTCACTAGTCAGGAAGAAGGACAACACTAAAACTAATGATGGTAGGTAATGAGTGGCGAGGTAGCCCTACGCTCAACCATACGAATCACAAGTGTTCATGCATGATTTGGTCGAATTACATGGATGGGACTAGTTGTGGCATCTAGATTGCTATGCCTTGATCGCAGTTTGCTATCTTTCCACTTAGACTAGTGGTAGCTTTGTCATGTATGGTTTAGTCCAAAGTGAGGCATATGATTTTTATTATTTTATATTTTATTGTTCTATGATTAACAATAGGTTGAAACTTAATTTATAATCAATTCAACTAATCTAATTGCTAATTAATAATCAACTACCCTAACATAAGTATCTAACCCCACTTCCCGTGCACATCTTGAACACATATAACATTGCTAGGTTACCAAATGTTAAGCATTACTAGGATTACCAAGAGTCATATGCATGCTTGAAGTGATCATACTTATGTGCTTAATTAATTAACATGCATGAAAATGTAAATGTTAACTAAGTACATGAAAAGTAAATTGCATGGAAAGTAAATCTAATCTAAGTCAAAGTGCTGCAATGAATAATAATCAATCTTGGTCTTATTGCCACTCATGGAATATGTTTAGGTACATTGCTAGTTGAATAAGACTTTGTACAACTGACTCAAATCCACTCTGTGGGCACTCACTAACTATTCTCTAAGATTACAGAATAAAATTGCAAGAATTCAACTACTCTATTAAAAAAACTATGAAAAATTAATGCAAAACTATTTCAAAACTGACTTCAAACAGGAGACTAAGCACTATATTTATAGGCTAGAGTATATACCCTGACATTGGATACCTGACATCATGCTAAGACCTTGATGTCACGTACCTGATGTCAAAACTTCAACATCATGTACTTGACATCGGAGCAAATAGAAAACAACGATTCATCGGATGTCAAGGCTAGGCAAATCATGACTCATCAATAGGTTACTTTTGGCCTACTATATTTTCTCATTGGTTTGTACATTATTATGAGAGATGCTAAAGAGATGGACGATTGAACACTAGAAATGAAGGGCGATAACAATGGATACAACCATTAGAACCCTTTGATATTTGGAAAATTTACTTTATGGGACCCATCATGTTAATGTCAAATGGAAAGTCCTAAATCATAGTAACTATTGATTATTGCACAAAATCAGCAGAAGCAGTTGTAGTTAAAGATTGCATAGCCAAAACAACTACCAAATTCTTTCAACAACACATGGTGAATAGATTTAGAGTACCATGCATGCTCATATTAGATAATAAGAATCACTTCATAGGAGCTACATTTAAGAAGCTAATGCAACAACTTGGGGTTAATCATAAACTAACTACACTTTATCATCCCTAAGAAAATGGTCAAGTATAAGTGACTAACAAGGGAATCATAAGGATGTCAACTAGAATAGTTAGTTATTATAGGAAGGACTGAAATACTAAACTTAATAATGCTTTATAGGTACACGAATCAACTTGGAATCTTCCTATAGGGTATTCATCCTATGAGTTAGTTTATGGCAAACTACCTATCTTGCCAATCCAAGCAGAAATAAATACCCTTTCCACTACCATTATTGCTTAACTTAAGAGAATGCCTAATGAATCTTTATCTCTTATATGAAAATTGATTGGTGGCTCAAATGAGTAATGAAGTCCACAAAAAGTGCTTCAAATGTAGAAATGTTGCTAAAATAATATAAGTATTTATCAAGCCAGGTGATAAAGTCCTTTATTATAATCCTAGTTGATGAAGCATTATAATAGGTTGCATTGACGGGCATGCGTCAACGCAACCTCATCAATGTAGCCTATCTAAATGAATCCACTAGCTACATTTATGGCGCATTGTGTTAGTAGCATAGTGAAGCCCTTGCAATTTGTTTTTCTAAAAGTTGGAATATTTTCATTTGAATGCCCATAGTGTGGGTGAAAGAGATTGTATGAAACTTTATTTGAGTGTAAGATACTTGAATACATTGGCACAGATGACAATAAAGTCAAGAATTTTGACATTCATTGTAGCACTTGGATTAGCTTAATCTTCCTTACTAGCACTTTATTTTCCATGCGTTTTATATTCCAAGTCATAGATACTTAATGTAAGTAATCATGAATGCATAAGTATGACCACTTCGAGCATAAGGTATTGTGCTTGGTAATCCTAGTAGTGATCATTTGGTACACCCAGTAATTGTCATTTAGTAACCTAGCAGCATTTATATGAGTTCGGGATGTTTGCGGCAAGTGGGAATGACTACTTTTATTAGAGTAGTTAGCCTTTAGAATAGTTAGGTAGTTAAAAAATTAATCATTAGATATTCATTTTTCCATATAGAACTTAAGATAAAAATATAAAAAATCTAAATAAAAGAAAATATCATATACCTTAACTCACATTTGATCATATGTATAGCACACAAGTGTGAGTTAGGAAAATAATGATAATATGACCCCTTGGTTCATAATTTTTGACTACAGGAAAACTTAGAAAGTAAGTTTGCAGAATTTAACCAGATCACTAGTACATGCTTATGATTAGTATGGTTGGGTGTAAGGTATACTCATTGCTCATGATTGACACTATTTTTTAGGGACTTAGTTTAGCTAAGTATGCCGAGTAGGATGAAACTATGAAGTTATAAAAAGAGGTTGTAGACACCATTCAATGATCAACTATTAAAAGATTACAACATTTAAAGGCATAATATTTTTATTAATCACTAATATGTCTTCTCACAAGGATAAATATCTACTACATATGGACAAATCTAATCAACAACAGGGAGTCTCAAAGAAGTCCCAACAACTAAAAGTGATCACTATTTTCACCTTTATCTTACATCAAGATGAACAAATGCATTGGAGGGACATGGAAAGAAACATTGTGTTGCCTCTAGATTGATTTGCTCTTTCTATGTTAATGAACAATCTCATCAAGTTGGTTATCATTGCACTTAAATTTGAATATGAAGTCTTAGACTATACCTACAAAGACTATCATTCCATCGAGGTCTAGCTTAAGTAGGATCGGTAGCTGGAGGTGTGATATGAGGTCTCTAAAGGAAAGAGGATCTAAACAAAATTATTCTTGTAGTAGCAAAAAGAGGGCAAGGATTTCTTTTCTAGCCAATACCAGTACATAGATTCTCCTCCTCTGTATAATGAGAAGATCCAAAACCAAAGGTTACAGTTAACTCTAGAGAACCTTCATGATGGAAAAGCTGGGTCTCATGACCATACGGCCTCAAAAGATAAGAATCCTAGCCATTTATCTAAGGGAAAGGATAATAATCAAAAGAATAACAAAGAAAAGCATAAGGATTGGGAAAGGTACTAAAGGAGGGAAACTAGTAGGCATCATTCCCCTAGTTCTCCTTCTTCTTCATCCTCATTGTCCTCTTTGTCTTCTTCCTCAAAATTTGAAAGGAGGAATAGGAGTTGAGATAAAAGGAGGGGTAGTCGAGATTAAGATGGAGATGATTGGCAAGATAGAAATGATTGATGATCCCACCAAAATGATTAGGATCAGAACCAAGGACAACCACAAATGGGAGAGGAGTGTCATAGAGACTGAAGACATAGCAAACCTCATCATAGACATCATGATCATGAAAGGGATCACTGTGATTATCATGACCATGATGAGCCTTTGTTGGCTACTTGGAATATGCTCAACATTTTATAGGCAGTCAGAATTCTAATAAGACATTAGAAAGATAGCAGAATTAAGAGACTAGGTATGAATAATATTCCTAGGTTTAAAGGGGACTATACTTTAGATCTGCAAAATCATCTGTAAATCCTTTCATGATACTTGTGCCTTGAAAAACATAGAGAATGAATGGAAAAAGATAAAATTATTTTTATAGACACTTATTAAGGAAGTAGAAGGATGGTACTAGTCCTTTGAACTAGAATTCATTGGCCAGTCAAGTACTATGATATAACTCTTCAATGATAAGTACCAAATGTACTCCAAAGTGTCTAACTTGTAGAGGTAGATCCATGAATGGAAATAAAGAAATATTGAGTCCTTGGATGTAGTCCTTGGTAGGTACCACTCTTTATTGCATTGATGACTAGCCCATTGGTACTCCCAATGGGAATAACTTTACAATATTATAGATGGACTTTGAAATGAAATAAGGAAAACCTTTTAGGTTTATACCTAGAGAAGACTTTTTGAGATGAGGGCCCATTAGTTTCAAAGGATAATTGATTAAATGACTAAAGAAAAGGGGAGTTGAAAAAGTGTGAAAGTACAAAGGAGTATAATAGGGATCTCTCCATTCATAAAAGGGAGATACATTTCTGTAACTCAGATGGGGAGGTACCACTTGATGAAGTGATACAAAGAAAGACCTTGTCGATACAAAAATCTATCATTGAGATATTGACCAAAGTACATAAAATGTGGGACTCCTTGGATGAAAAGTTTCAAATAGCTCTAAAAATTTTAGAGGAATGAAAGGACCAAGGGAGTAGTGGTTAAAAAAGAAGGAAGAAGAAGGACATAGAGTAGGGTTATTATCAGAGCAAGGGGAAGGCTGCAATAGTTGAAGAGGTTGCAGGTTTTGAAATAGATGATGATGGCTATGAGATTTTCTAATATGAACATCCTAAGGGATGTTGCCTAGCGCTATTGCATCTACAAGAGTCTAGGATGTATGTGTTGAATCCCAAGTTTTCAAAGAGATAAGCATTGAGATGGTTGTCTTGTTTGCAAGGCAATTGTAGGTAGCAGTTCCACCAATCAACGTACTATCCAAGTGGAGAATCTTCTCAACCTCAGGAGTAGCATCAATAGTGGGAACACCTACAATCATGAGGAATGCCACCACCATAGTAGTAGTATCCCTACCAACAACAAAATCCTTATGGATATTACATCTAGCAACCTGTGTCCTACATGACTCCTCTGGCCATGCTTCCATCCCTTACCATTACTACCCTCCTGAATATTACAAAGCACCTTCTCTAAGGAGGAGGGGGGGTTGGGGGAAGGGGGATGGTTTCCTTTCCCTTTTCATCCTCCACATCATCTATCAACTCTTACATCATAACCAACTATACCCTTGTCACCTACTCCATCCATGTGGGGTGGAATTCCATCACAATCACAATAGAGAAATGTTGCAAGGGTGGTAAATCTATAGCTAGATACCCATTCGAGTGGTTTTGAATCAAAGCCTCATAAGAGACTATTCTTTAGAACCGACAAGTCAAAAAAATCCTCATAGGCGGGTGTGGCTATTAACCCTACCATCTCTACCTTTGATGATACCATTGAGTCACCTTCAAACCAAAAGACCTCCAATATCCGCACTATTATGTTGATCCATGTGGTCATTTATTAGGTCAAGGCTGGTCACCTTTTTAGGAAATAATCTGATACTGAGAGCCCTCTCATTTATTTACAAATTGTAAGGAATGAACCATGTAAGGCTTTGTTGGACTCAGGTTTTGGGATGAACATAATCTTGTAAGAAATTTACGAGGCCTACAACTTACCTCCTATGAAGAAGAGCAACATTAGACTTAAGTTGGTTGATTAGTCCATCACTATTTCTCTTGGGCTACTAGAGGACATTGTGACCATCATTTTTGGGTGGTATTATCCTGCTGATTTCCTTGTCATCCATGTGAAAAATTATAATGGTAACTTTCCTATCATCATGGAAAGGACATGGTTGAGTGCTATTGATGTCAAAATGGGGATTAGAGACCTTTCCTTGGAAATCTTCAAGGAAAATAAATTTGACAAAGTGGGGAAGAAGAGGATTCCATGCATCATATATAATGACATTGGGTGCCATTGCATGTAAAAACTATGAATGGTCAAAGATACATAATTCCAAGTATACAATAAATGTGTTAAAATGGTGATCATTCAAAGGTGCCTGTATATAGTAGCCACAAAAAAAGAGGGTACCCAGTGGTTGATAATAGATCACCAAGTTGAATCCACCATGCGCATGGAACCATTGGAGAGCCTCACTAGTGCCTATATTAAAAACATGGATGAAATGGAGTAATTCCATTATGAACTCTCCCACACATAGAGAAACAGATTGGGGAGAGTTGGAGATCCCTGATAACTTTAAACAAGAGTCCCTTGAATTAAAGGCTTTAATGACAACTATGGAATGTGCCTTTCTTACTAATGGTAAGTCGATAATCATAAATGCCAACTTTACTCTAGAACAAAAAATAGAAGGTATTAAAGGTGGTAAACAAATGGCCAACAACCTTTGTGTGGTCATATCATGAACTGATAGGAATAGATCTGTGAATATGCTAACATCACATTTATACAACCTCCTCCATTAAGCTAAAGAGGTAGTCACAGAGAAGATTGGACCCCAAACTTAAGTAGGTTGTCAAAGAGGAGGTTAGACAACTCCTCAAGGCTAGGTTCATCTACTTGATTGTGGATAGTGAATGGATTAGCCCACTCATTATTGTATATAAGAAATGGGGGAAATTGAAAGTTTGCATATACTTTTAGCTGTTGACATGGTAACCTTCAAGGATTACTTTCTGTTGCCATTTGTTGATCAAGTGTTGGATACCATAGTAGGGCATTGATATTACAACTTCTTGGATGATTATTATGGCTATAACAAAATCTTGATAACATTGAAGGACCAAGCTGAAACTACATTAACAAGTCAATGGAGAACTTTTGCATACAAAAAGGTGCCATTTGGCCTTTGCAATTCTCTTACTATATTCCAATGCTTGATGCTTAGTATCTTTCAACAATATATTGGCAGTGGGGTAGAAGTCTTCATGGATGACTTCTCTACCTATGATGCTACATTTGAGTAAGCTTTAGACTATCTTGAGTAGGTTCTTCAAAGATATATGGAAATTACTTTAAAGCTTAACTAATAGAAAAGTCACCTGATGATCCAAGAAGGGATTGTATTGCTGCATAGAAGTTTAAGCAAAGGGATTGAGATGGGCTTGAAAAAAGTATGGGTCATCCAAGGAATCACCAAGCAACTCAAAATGATTAAATATGTAACGTCATTCCTTGGCCACTCTAGTTATTATAAGCACTTCATTGAGAACTTCTTGAAAATTGCTAAACCATTGGTGGAGCTAATAAAGAAGGATGCACCTTTCACTTGGACCAAAAAATGTGAGAATGCAATCCAATAGTTAAAGAAAAAGCTTGTGGAAACCCTAATTCTCCTATTCCTGATAGGTCCAATTCATTTCACATTATAACTAATGCATCCAATTATGCTTTGGGGGTTATGCTTACATAATTGGATGATCAAAAACATCCTTTATGCATTAATTGTATAGGTCAAAGCATCATGGAGGCATAATTAAACTACACCACCATGGAGAAGGAGCTCATGGTGATGGTGTATGCCTTAGAAAAATTGAGGCACTATGTGCTTGGATATCAAGTTTTTGTATACATAGATTGTAGTGTTATTTGGTTCCTCATGACCAAACCAATGGTGAGCCCTCGTGTCATACAGTGGCTAGTAATTCTACAAGAGTTTGATCTCGCCATGGTGAGCAGGAAGGGAACTAAGAATGTGGTCACTAATCACTTGTCTCAGTTATGATGAGACAACAAAGAGGGTGAGGAGCATTTATTTGACCAATTTTTAGATGAATTCCTCTTTGCCAAAACTATTGAAATGAAAAGTGCCAAAGGTACTAATTAGTACAAGGAATTCCTCTCCTATCTACACACAAAAGATGCCATAAGAATGGGATAACAAGAAGAAATAACAATTTCTTCACCAAGCCAAACACTACATGGAAATGAGGGGCAACCTTTACAAGGTTTGTGCTGATAGCTTGGTATAATGGTGCATGCCAAATGATGATTAACTTCAAATCCTTTAGGACACTCATTAAGGTCAATGTAGGGACTATTACACTAAAAGGAAGATAACCATTAAAATTCTCATGGTAGGACATTACTAGCCAACCATCTTTAGGGATGCTCATCAATTCTCTTGTTTGTGTGAATGCTACCAATGTGATGGAGGGATGACTGTACTAATGAAAGGGCACAAATAGTGGATTCAACCACTGGAGCCTTTTGATCTTTGGGGCATTGATTTTATGAGGTCCATCAACCCCATGTACAATGGAAAGACATACATCATCGTGGTAGTTAACTATTGCACCAAATGGGCTAAAGTTGCCATTTTCACCGATTGTTCATCCTCTACAACGATATAGTTTATGTAAAAGAATGTGATAAATAGGTTTGGTATGCCAAAAGCACTTATTTCTAATAATGGAACACATTGTACAAGTGCAAATTTTTGGAAATTGATGCAATGCTTATGGGTGAAACACAAAGGAACAACTCCATACCATCCTTAAGCTAATGGTCGAGAAGAAGTCACAAATAGGGAGATAACTTAGATAATAACACATATTGTTAGTAAATATAGGAAAGATTAGAGCACAAAACTTAATGATGCTCTTTGGGCTTATTGGTCAACTTGAAAACTTCCTATCAGTTATTTCCCTTATGAGTTAGTGTACAAAAAAAATATCAACTTTTCCAATCCAAGTAGAGCTCTATACACTTTCAACAACTTGTGAACTTGACCTCGATTTGAGTCTAGCACAAAGAGAATGATTAATGACGTTGAATGTGCTAGACAAAAATTGATTAGTAGTCATGTTCATGAATGAAGGGCATAAGGCACACACTAAATAACATCATGGCTTAATGATAAAAAATTTAAATTTTAACTAGGAGATAAGGTTCTTTACTAGAATCCCATGCATATACCACAACACACAAAATTTTAGATACTATAAGTGTTAACCTTTCGATGTGTTAAAATTTTAAGTAAAATGGAGTACAAGGATGCTTGTATGATTGTGTGGTTGATTGTGTTTGTAGGGAAAGAGTGTGGACAAGGACTTTATAGACCTCAAGGACTTACAAGTGAAGATGACATCATGAAGACCTTGGAGTGAGACAAGGAAGACATGAGGAATTTTAAGAACTTCGACAAGGAATAAAGAATTCAAAGAGCAAAGGAACGTGAAGAAAGATGTATCCAAGAAATAGAAGACATCTTGGTAGAATTGAAGGCAACATATGAGAACACATCTTTGCAAAATAGTAGACATATTTCTAAAGAGAAAGACATCTTTCATTAGAAGAAGACATCTTTGCAGAATGAAGGACAATTGTAGAAAGATGTCTTTCACTAGAAGAAGATGTCTTCCCAGAATAGAGGCCAGATGCATAAAGATGTCTCAATCATGAAGAATATGTCTTTCATGATCATTAGTTATCCATTACATGAGTTTTAAGATGAATTTAAAAACATAGTAGATATAAGAAGACATCATTATCATTGGAAAATGTGCAAGATTTTGTATTTTCATTGTGTAATCATCAAGCAATCATTGTATTCATTATTGTTTCTCATGGTACAATCATTTGTCTATTTGTAAATTAGTCAAAGTGAGCTATGCCTCAAAGTGCAAGGATCAATAAACTCAGTTACATTCTTTCTTTGTAATTATTGTTCTCTTTTGTTTCCCTATGGGTTGATGTGCTTTTTGTGGGAAGACATCTTGATTGAGCTTATCGAGATCTTACAAGATTGATGTTGGTGTAGCACCACAATACTCTAGAGAAGAGCTCAAGTTGTAAAGGTTATGGGATCTTGGAAACCACTTTCTAAGCTTGTTGGGGCCTTGCAAGGTTGAGTGGATTCATAGTGTCGAATCACTCCATTATAGAGCTTAGAGCTTGTATAGGGTGTGGTACCCTTCAAGCCACATTTGAGAGTAACAAAGTCTAGAGGTGTGCTTACAAACTACCCTCTGAGTGTGGAATCCCCAAGTTGGGGAACCATGTTAAATTTGGTGTGTACTTTTTCTCAAATATTCTTTATTTTTAAAAACTTATTCATTCTCCCCCACCTTCTAAGTTCAATGATCCACAAGTGGTATCGAAGTTTGGTACTCTTCTTCATCATCAACTTCAAAGAGTGAACAATAAAGGGGACTTCTTATACAACGCTATCCATGTTCAACATATTTGACTTCACCTACTGGAAAGATAGAATGTAGGAATTCTTTGAATCCATGAAGTTTGAAGTTTGGGAGTCAATCCTTGAAGGCTACACTTCACTTGTCAACAGCTCTACTAACATCATTAAGCCTTGCAACAAATGGACTCAAGAGGAGAAAGATAAGTTCATGTTTGATTCAAAAGAAAATAATTATTTATTTTTTTCTTTGAATAAATTTGAATTTAATAGAGTAGCAGGATGTAAAATGGCCAAAGAAATTTGGAAAAATTTAGAAGCTACTTATGAAGGAACATCTACTATCAAACAATCTAAATTGTTAGTTTTGCAAAGCGAATATGATAAGCTCAGAATGAGAGAAGGTGAGAAAATAAAAGATTACTTCTCTAGAGTGAATGATATTGTTGTAGCTATTAGAGGCATAGGTAAAGTTTTTCTTGAGAGTGATGTCATCATCAAAATGATCAGAACTCTTTAATTGGAGTTCAAACCAAAATTCACAGTTATGGAAGAAATAAGAGATTTCTCAACTTTGAAATTTGAAGAACTTAAAAGTGCTTTCATCACCTATCAAATGAATCTGATAAGAAAAGAAGCCATCCAAGAAAGACCTATTGCTCTGAAGATTATCTCCAAGGGGAAGGACCTTAATGAGCATGATGAGGGTAGTGAAGATGAGATTGCCTTTCTCTCAAGAAAGCTACAATGATTGCTAACAATAAGAAACAAGGATGCATTTCAACAAAGAACCAATTTGTTCAAAGGTGGAGAAAAAAGGTAAATGTTTTTTTGAATTTTAACTTAGATTTCTCTTCTATAGAATGTTGGGTTTGTGGATGAAGAGGCCATATGGCCTTCGAATGTCCTAGTGATAGCAGGGTACAATCAAAGAACATATCCAATGATGAGGAATCAAAAAAGACCAACTTTTATACAAGTTGGGATGATGGTGAGTAAAGTGAAGAAGAAGCATGCAATTCTTCTAAAGATTCACATCTCATATGAATGGCACTTATAGATGAAAATTCTTCACATATGGTTGACCAAGGTGGTAAGTGTGATAAAAAATATAGTGAAATTTTTCTTTTCCATTATTTGATTAGGAAGGTAAAGAAATTTGTAATTTCTAAGCTAGATGCTATTCACATTGAAGTGAAAGGAGAGATCTTAGACATAAAGGCTAAGATTCAATAACTAACCTTTTTAAATAAGGATTTTAGAAAGGTTCAAGAAGAGAAGTATCTTGAAAAATAGCCAAAGAATTTTGAAAAAGTCACATAGGAAAATTCAAGCTTAAGCATAATCAGATTTGATAACATTGTTCATGAGGAGAATACTTTATTTGTGTGTAAAAAATATGGTAATAAGCAAATCCTTAACTATTCTCATGATGATCAAAAAAATAATGATGCTTGGTCTTGTCAAAAATGCTTTGGTAAGAAAATTTTGCAGGCACCAATAGCTAAAAATGAAGAGAAGTGGAAAATTCAAAATGATGCAATAAGTGATCAAGGGTTCTTTTAGAAAGACCATGAATAAATAGAGGCATCACATATATGATCTAATGAAAGAGAACCTAAGGATGAGGAGGTACTTCATGATAGGGGACCTCATCTCAAACTCCATTAATCTTCTCTTCACACTTGTAACCAAGGTAAGTCAAGGTAGGTTTTTGTCTCGTTGCTTGCTAGTTAATAAGTACATGAGTTGAGAAGTCCAAAATTGTTTGTGTCATGTCTAGATTAGAAAACTGTTGAAATAATTTTTTGGAGTATCTCTTATATTCATTTTGAGCTTGATGCAATTTATGAAAATATGTAGTGTAGCACTTGTATTGCTTTCCTTTGGGCTTTTATCTTGTAATATTTTTAGTTGGCTTTTTGTCTTGCTTTCAATCCTACATGATTTGTACTTCTTGTGATGATCTGGTTCTAAGATCATGCCCTTTGGGATAGTTTAGCCATTGTTGTGATAAGTCATGATTTTTTAAGTAGACATAACTTTGAATATTCTATCCATATTATTGATTAGAGACCTTAGTATTTACATTTGATCTTTATGCTAACTTATAGTTGTAGTGCTTTGGTGCTTTACAACAATTACAAAATGATCTTAAAAGCCCAAGAAGAGTTGCACATGTGTAGGGGGAGCATGTTCCTCATTATCTATCTTGGAGGTCATTAATGTAGGGGGAGTCTTTAGAGACTTCTGCCAAAAAGCACTCACATAGCAATATATCATAATGAGCAAGGATTCATGTCATGCAAGGGTATGGTATAGTATCCATGGTTAAAGAAGATTTAAATGTTGGTTAAGTAATCTTACAGACATTTTACCTTGTGCTATCGTTTGGTTACTGTTTGAACATTATGTTAAGATTCTATTTGGCTATTTTTGGGCATTCGCTTATTTTGATTTTAGTATTTTTCCTTCTTCATGAGAATTTATTTTTTGCTTACAGCTGTATCCTTTCCTTCTTGCCATATAATTGCCTTCATGATGCTTTCATAAGAGTTGAGTATTTATAGAATCATGACATGTTGGCTTACCTTATGAGTTTATTGATTTAAAAGGATAGGTTATTTGATCCTTAAAATTTTGGTTTTGATAAGGGTATCTTCTTTCTTGTTTAACATTTTCAACCCTTTGAAGTTGTGCTAAGAGATGTATATAGGATCTTGATATATAAGTTTTAATGAGATATTTAATTCAAGCTGATAGGTTACTTGATTCTATATGCTCAATCTTTGGTCATTGGCATTTGAATTTATTTTCTCTTAAACATTAATTACAATTTTTTAGTCATGTTTAAATTTGTTATGGCTTATTCTTTCTCAAGGACAGATCTTAATGAATTGAAGACAACATACAAATTAAATTTTTAAGTTTGTGTCTTTTCACCTGACTTCTTTGCTTTTGTATTTTAGCATGCTATGAATATATCTTCCCTTGAGTACTTAAGCATCTCTTTCTTATTTAGACTTCATTGATGCAAGAAGTAGTTGTATTTCTATTAATGAAATGTTGACAAAATTGCTTTGTGATGTACTTGGAGATAGAGATTGTGTTTAATGCATATCTTTTATGACTATTGATAGTTATGATTAAGTATTATTGGCATATTGTTCCTTTTTGATAGACTTGTGTGCTTTTTGTTGTTGTTGTTCAAAAAGGGGGAGAGTATAGTTATGGAAATATTTGGATATTTTTATGTCTAATAACCCATTTTCTTAAGTTTTAAAAATCACCAAAAAGGGGGAGATTGTTGACCTTTTGGTGTGTTAAAACATTAAGAAAATAAAATACAAGAATGCTTGTATGTTTGTGTGGTTGATTGTGTTTGTAGGGAAAGAGTGTGGACAAGGACTTTATAGAGCTTAAGGACTTACAGGCAAAGTTAAACAACATTAAGACTGTGGAGTGAGACAAGGAAGACATGAGGAAGTTTGAGATCTTGAACAAGGAATGAAGAATTCAAAGTGCAAAGGAAGGTAAAGAAAGACGTCTCCAAGAAATAGAAGACATCGTGGTAGAATTGAAGGCAACATAGAAGAAGATGTCTCTAAAAAACAATAGATATCTTTCAATAGAAGAAGATGTCTTTGTAGAATGAAGGCAAGTTACAGAAAGACATCTTTCACCAAAAGAAGATGTCTTTCTAGAATGGAGGCCAGATGTAAAAAGACATCTTAGTTATGAAGAAGATGTCTTGCATGACCATTAGTTAGCCATTGCATGAGTCCCAAGATGAATTTTGAAACATAGTGGCTATAAGAAGACATCATTCTCATTGGGAAATGTGCAAGCTTTTATATTAGCATTGTGTAATCATCAAAAAATCATTGTATTCATTATTATTCCTCATTGCACAATCATTTATTTGTTTGTAAATTGGTCAAAGTGAGTTTTGCCTCAAAGTGCAAGGATTAGCAACTTAGTTGCATTCTTTACTTGTGATTGTTGTTTGTTCTCTTTTGTTGCCTTGTGGGGTTGATGTGCTTCTTGCAAGAAGACATATTTAATTGAACTTGTCGAGATCTTGTGGGATTGAGTGTTGGTGTAGCATCATAATACTCCAAAGCAGAGCTCAAGTTGTAAAGGTTTTGGATCTTGGAAACCACTTTCTAAGCTTGTCAGGACCTTACAGGGTTAAGTGGATTCATAGTATCAAATCACTCCATTGTGGAGATTAGAGCTTGTATAGGGTGTGGTATCCTTTAAACCACATTTAAGAGCAATAAAGTCTAGAGGGGTGCTTGCGAACTACCCTTTGAGTGTGGACTACCTAAGTTGGGGAACCATGTTAAATTTGGTGTGTGCTTTGTCTTAAAGATTTTTTTATTTTGGGAAACTTATTCATCCCCTCCTCCCCTTCTAAGTTCAATGATTCACAATGAGAAGGACCTTATATTATTTATGAAACTTTTCCTTTTGGGGCCATGATGATTTACCACCCTTCCAGCCTAGACAAGCAGTTGCTAGTCAACATTCAACAAGTATAAACTTTCTTTGAATTAGGGCTAAGTAACATGGACATCCCAACTGATGGACAAGCACATTCTATCTTGCAGATCTCCTCCTTCCAACGTAGTCATGGGAGAGATGGCCACCCATGTTAAGATTTTGTGATGGTTACTCTATTTTTCAACCTTTTTTTTACATTGTTCCTTCTAAGTGTTTCAATTTTCTTGAATATTTTGCATTTAATTTTGTATATTTATTTTTATTAACTTCCCTTATGTATTTTTTTCTTATTTTTTTGTTCATCAAGAATCTTGCACTTCTTCCATAAGTTGCGACTACTACTGGAAATTAATTTCATACTATATTTCATGTTTGTATTGATTATTCAATGACTTGTTTTCACCTTAGGATTGTGTCATTGATTACTGGAGCATTAATTTTATTATGGTATTAAGTAGTGAGTTCACATAATCCATCCATTCCACTAAATTCTATGGGATTTTTTCATTTTAGAAGCATGAGGTCCTTTCATAATTGCAAATTAAAAAGAATCAATGATCTTGGTACTTAACAGACTTAGAAGGAATCAAGTGGAATGGACAAGGGTGTGACTTCAAAGGGATTTTTCACCATCTATACCTCACTTCCTTCTTGATTTTTATGGGTATTCTCATTAGTCTCTCATCACTTCTATTGTTGACCAATAACAGGAAGCATGCCTTTGCATGGTGTGGTTCCCATGAAAAAAAAAAATCAGCACATGGTAATCCAAAGCACACTCCTTAGATACAATAATGAGCTACAAGAATTAATTATGGGGCTGGAAAGACATGTTACCCATGCCTAAAGGAATCCCTTTAACTAAGGTCCTTCCTATCTTATTACTTCTCTTTTCTTCTCTAACTTGGAGTGGTGGTTGTCTTGAGGGGGTGGTCATGAACTCTTGTTGGCTACATAGTCAGAATATGGTAATGTGAAGTCTTTGAATGTGGGAGGACTTGGTTTCAACCATTAATTAGATAGTATCTTGTCATCTTAAACATAAGTTCTAGAAGGACTTCAGGTAACTGAGATGCAAAACTTTGTTTTAACTCTCTCTTTTCTATCCCTTTGTTGTCATCAACCATCTCACTACCTCCTATCATGATTAGTTAATGTGTCTATTTTTGTCTATCATAACCTTTTGATGATCTCTTTCGTGGATTTGATTTTTAACTGCCTATGATCATTAATCATCCTTGATGTCTACAAACTCCTTGCTACAAGGGCATGCATAGACATTAATGTCATGAGCCTACTTTGAGAAGGATCCACTTGCATATCTCTTGGTCTTATTTTAGTTAAACTTCCTATCCCTTGGTTATTTTTCAATCAATCCCATCATTTCATCTTATAAAACATCCTATTTTGCAACATTTCAGCATCCTCATTTTTATCCAAATCTCCTTTTTTCATCATATCTAATACACTCTTCCATGTTTTTGTCATCCTTATTTTCTTTTTTAGCTTCTTTTAGACTCTTTTATCATCCTAAAACTCTTCCAAAATATTTCATTTTTAAATGGGAAAAATTGCTTAAAATAGCTACATCAATGCATCCTTGTTGATGCAGCTAAAAAACAGTATAAATACACGTAAAATGTGGTCATTTCCCTACCATTTTTCTTCAAATAAGAGAGATTTTTTTGCAATTTTTAAAGCCTAGAGACCTTCTAAGTACTCTAACTTGCAAATTTCTTATTCATTTCATCTTGTTCTTTGATCCTCGAGCTACCAATGGTAAACATTACGTTGTGAAGGTCACAAACCTTTGGTTTATGATAGAAAATTTTTCAAGAATTTTCTAAGTTTCCAAGGTTTACCTATTAAAATAATATTAAAATATTCATCCTAGATAGGGTTAAACCTTACAAAAAAAAGTTTGGTAGCTGATTAATAAAATAATAAAGTTACTATGATAACTAACAAACCTAAGTGTAACTCGATCCAATGAGAAAGGTACCAAAAGGACTTAGGGTTATAAACTAAAATGCTAATCTAGGGTTACATTTATGATCATAGATCACACCAAAGAAGGGAGCACCAATAGTGGGACCTTCCCAACTGAGGGAGAAGTAGCCATGAGGAGGAAGGGGCTAGTAACAACCAAAATAGCCCTAGGAACAAGAGGCCAAAGCTACACATGCAACAAGACCTCTTCAAAAGGAGCTTGAAGTGGAATTTTTTCGACCAATTTTGTTTGCCAAAGCTAGCCAATCTAGGTAGGATGAGGATCCAAGACTAAGATCTAACCTTGAGGTCACATTAATGGAGGCCTACCTAGAGAAGATTTGAACCAAGGAGGCTTAGAGTTTAGTTCTCTAGGAATTGAACTTTGAACCCTTTTTAGGATTGACATAAGAGGAAGTATACACTTAATTATAGGGGTCTCCAATGTGGCCCATTCTCTCCTACCATGTAGAATGGTACATGGGGAAGACCTACCTATTCTGGAACAATTGACAAGGATATGCATCTATTAAGATTAAAGAAATTATAGTCTTCTACTCGGTTGAAGCCATTGCGAAGGTCCTTGGTTTGCCTGACACTAGGGCAATATTTGTAAGAAGTATGGACCTAGGTAGATTTAGAAGTTAAGAAAGAGTGGATCTAGTATTGCTATGGAGCTGATTGTAAGTAGTACGATGTACTCACAAAGGTAGAGCATATCTATTTCAAGATTATAGCTTATTAGCTAAACCCATGGTGAGGCCAAGCAAGGTTATAGCCTTCTCCACCCATGCATGTGCTACTCTAAGTAGTAAGTTTCTTGTCAACCTTTTATAGCTTATTTATCTCAAGATAGAGAAGCTCTTTAAGTAAAATGAAAAAGGAAAGAAGACACTCCCCTTTCCATGTTTCATTAGAAAACTTTGCAAAATAGAAGGCATAGTGCACTATGCCAATGATGTAGTTCATCATGCTCCTATTGCATCTTGGCAAGAGATGATGAAGTATAAGGTAGCAGGGAAGCTACAGGAAGAGGAGAGGCCACCACCATGATCACTTATAGGAGAAACCATCCTAAAGGTGTTTGTAATTATAGAAAGGCTCTAGAAAATATATGAGTGGTAGTTGCAATAATAGTAGGGTTTAGTAGGTGGTGGGGAACCATCAGTTTACCATCTAGCACTTAACCATCTAAACAAAGTCACAAGGACTATCAGTTGACTAGAGGAAACTACCCCACTATTCTCCACACAAAGAAATTAGGTGTTTGCTAGAAAAAATTCTAGCACTCAGGAAGTTATAGTGTCCATCCATGGATAGGAGTTTCTTGAAATTTTTGGGAATGCCAAAACTTTCTTAGTGTGCCTGGAGGAAGGTGAGGGGGCACCTATCCTAGTGATGCCACACTAAGAATAAGAAATAGTGATAGAGGTGGTGGTCAATAGGGTTTGTAGAAACCCTAAATGGTTCTATAACATCTATCCTAGACATAACTATAATGACACATATTCAAACATTAGTAGGAGAAAAAAGTGATCAGTTGAGTGCAACCCAACATGAAGAAGTGTTGGCAAGACCAATTAGATCCAGGAAACTACTTCTAGAGATCTTTTGATCTCTTGGATGAAATAACAACAACCTAGTCAAAGCTGCTAGAGATGAAGAGCAAATTTCTCATTGCCAACGTCCAACTAAAGACACCCACCATAGAAAACTAATGGTTGGCTATTGAAGTTATAAAGTTGCAGGTCCATCTCTTCGACCCCATCATTTTCAACCCAGAGCTCATAAAAGATGAAGCTTTCCAACAACTTTAGCACAAAATAAGGGAGATTAAGAATATAAATAAGGCAATGATCTTTGACATGTCTTTGTTGGAAGCCATGACCTTTAACACCAAAAAGAACTTGTTAGAAGTTCTCAAAAAAACTTGGTTCTCACCAAGGATATCCATTGCCTGCATAATATCAAACAAAAAAAAGGCTAGATGGTCAAATTTGTTTAATAGTAGCAAGAGTAGCAAGTGAAGGTGAACCTTGATTTAAGAAGGTTGGTAGTAGAAAATCAAAATCTCTCAATGGAGGAAGTTTAAGTGATTCTTCAAAAAATAGTCATTGAGGTAGTCACTTGGAAAAATGAAGCCTTGAAATTTGAATGAGTTAAAAATCATTATAGGGACTAGGTTGAGATCCTTAAAGAGGTAAATGAAAAGAAAATTCAACTATCTAAGATAAAGATGAATGAGGCCCTTCAGCAACTCTAGTAAAGAGGTGATGTGTGGTAGCTAATATTTGATGGCCTAAATGCATATAACAAAGCCAAAATTTGATTGAAGAGTTGCAAATCAAGGAGATGATAGAATACATTGATCTTGTTAACCTTTGATATGCAAACTTGGCTATGTTGACATCGAGAAGGCTAAGAACAAAATTTGAAAAGTAGGTGGCTAATTCCTACCTCTTATACAAGGTAGAATTCAAGCACCATAAGGAAACCAAGTAGCAATTGGAGATAACCAACACAAAGCTTGAAGTTCTTAGAAGAAAATTTGCTAACCAACGATCTATTGTTGAGAACCTGGCTAGGACAATGAATGACTACCACAAGTTGTAGAACTTAGTAAAGACATTTGACATCAAACATAAACAATTTGTAGCTTGATTCATCAATGCCAAGTAAATGTTCCCAACGATCCTATGCCCATGGGATATCCTTATGCCAACCCATATTGGTGATGCTGTGTGGATTGTGTATGACCCACACAATTGAAAAGATGAGATGAAAGCATTACTAGATGCTTTTAGGCTTTCTTTAGTAGTTGTAGCAATAGTAGGTTGACCTCAACCACCTCCTTTGTCACAAGCGTTGGATCCTAGTGAAGGACCTTCAGTGTCCTAGGAGCCTCCACCTCCTAGAACTATTTGAGAATTTGTCCTATCTTCAGTAACTAAAATAGACTTGCTAAAATTTTTGTAAAAGTGTCCAATTTTGTTGTCATTGACACCAATTTTATAATATTGTAAAATTTTACACTCAAAGTTAGTTAATTAGTTAGTTTATTATTTTTTAGTTAATAAATTTCATATTTTTCTAATTTTTGTAAAAAGATCAATCCTACTTTTGCTCACTTGAGGATGATTTTTTAGTCAATTGTGAAGGTATGATGAAGCATCATAAATAGGTTGCATCGACAAGCATGCATCGATGCAGCCCCATCAATGCATGGTGTTGATGCAGATGTGTTGATAATGATGCAAGTGTAGCCTATATAAATGCATGCACCAACCACTTTTATGACATCTTGTGTCAATACCATGATGAAATCCTTATAGTTTTTCTTTCCTAGAGTTAGAATATTTTTCTTTGAGTATCCATAGTTTGAGTAAAAGAGATTGTACGAAACTTTATTTGAACACCATGTACCTAAATGCATTGGCATCAATGACAATAAAGTTGAGATTTCTAGCATTCATTATAGCACTTGGATTAGCTTAATCTTTCTTACTAGCTCTTTATTTTCCATGCATTTTATATTCTAAGTCATATATACTTTATGTAATTAACCATGAATAGATAAGTATGACTATTTTGAGCATAAGGTATTGCACTTGGTAATCCTAGTAGTGGTCATTTCGTATGCCCAATAATAGCCACTTGGTAATCTAACAATATTTATATAAGTTTGGAATGTGTGTAGAAAGTAGGAACAACTAATTATGTCAGGGTAGTTAGCCTTTAGAATAGTTAGGTAGTTAAAAAAATTAAACATTAAATATTCATTTTTCCACATAGAACTTAAGATAAAAAATATATAAATTATAAATAAACAAATATCATATACCTTAACTCATATTTAACCATACGCATAGAACACATAAGTGTGAGTTAGGAAGACAATGATCACATGACTCCTTGATTCACAATTTTTAACTATGAACAAACTTAGAAACTAAGTTTGCAAAATTTGATTGGATTGCTAATACATGCTTGTGATTCACATGGTTAGGCATAGGGTATACTTGTTGCTCATCACTAGTCATGTTCTACAAAATGCTAAGTTTCAAAATATATGGGAGAGATCTTATATCATCTATGCTACATACCAATTTGAAGCCATGCAAATCTATCACCCAACAAGCCCACAAAAACTTATCCTTGTCAATATTTGACAACGGAAACCATGTCATAACTTTCCTTCCTCTTGCAAAGATTCTACCATGATTGCAAAACCATTCATTACTCATTCAATCTTCCAAATATCCACTTGTAATGATAGTCTAGGGGATGTCAAGTTTTACACCTAGATACTAAATCCTCTTTTCCAATTCTTGTTATATTTTTTTTGTTTCTTACCAAATTTTTACATTCTTTAATATCTTTTTCCATTTCTTAACCATTTTTCATTCATTAACATCTTTTCTATTTTTATACATTTTTCTATTCTTACTCTTATTTTTGTTGACTTTTCCAATAAAGTGTAAAGAAATAAAATAAGATGTAGTTCCAACAATGATAATTTCACCATATGTTATCAAATCATTAAAGGACTGATTATATGTGTAGTGACCACATCATCCATCCAATTATTTCGAATAATAAGAAGTTCTTACCATGGACATACTGACATTCATTTTACTTTAAAATTAAAATAAACATATGATCATTATTTTTAGATAGAAAAGTAAAGAACCACGTAGGAATGAAAAGGGTGTGAAATCAATGATATTTGTAGATTTTCTAAAGTAGCTACTATGAGTCTTATCCTACTATTAAGTTTTATTATTCACTTGAGTTCTAACAAAAAATGGAAGTATGTTTAAAATAAGTGCTGCCTTACCATGTCACTGGAAAGACATGTTNTAAAATAAGTGCTGCCTTACCATGTCACTGGAAAGACATGTTACCCATGCCTGAAGGTAGTCCTTTGGTAAAGTTGACACATTAATAACATAATAAATGCTTAAAAATTTCAAGGTTTCTTAGACTCACATTAGTTATGGGGATAGAAAGACATGCTACCCATGCTTGAAGGTACTCCTTTTTTCTATGGCCAAGTCTTCTTTTTAAAAAAATTAAAGTGTGTTGTTAGTAAACTTCTTTCTTGAATTTCTTTGCCAAGTATTAGTACTCCTTGCAGTAGTGGTAGTCTTGTAGTTGTTAGTTTTGGGATAATGCAATGTGATGTCACTGGTAAGTGGTATCAACTTAGTTTTACCAGTGACATCAACTTAGTTTTGATCTTGGAAAAAAGGGCTAATGATTACTTTAACCATACATCACACACAAAATTCATTATGCCTATGGTAAGATACCTTATGTTCCATTCTTTGCAATGCCTTTTACTTTCATTCCAACTTACTGCTATATACAATCATAATTTAATGATTTTGCATAATATAGTGTTATTTTCTTATTAAGGAAATACCAACATGTGTGTTTTGGAAGACAAATATGTTTTACATTCAACTCCTTAAGTGCCTACACATACTTATGGGTGTGGTTATACAAGGGCACTAAGGGTTGGAGCTTGCTTTGGGGAGGATCCACTTGTATAAATCTTATGCTTCATCCTGATGACCAATTCCACATCATCTTGTACCTCTAGAACACTTAAATGATCATTGTTACTTTCCTATCTACTCATCTTCCATAATATATTTGTCAATTTTTACCAACCATCTCCTATAGACATCATTGACTTACGTTGCCTAAATTCTTTTCTTCACATACTTTTGAAGATAAATCCTTACATTTTGAACATCATCCATGATCAAGAACCTTTTAGACCATCTTTATACCTTCTAGACTATATATTTCACCTAATTTTTCTATCGAAAATCTCTCAAAATATCAAAAATTTTCAAGATAACATCGTAGCTATAATGTATGATTCCTTGTGACATTGCATTGAAGATGTCATATCTATAATGTATCCCATATAAGCCCCTATATATACATGTGAGGAGTTGAAATTTTTTTTCATTCTTCTCATTTCATGCATAGGGAGTTCATGATGTTTTTTCTAACCCTCTGACACCCGAAATTCCAAGTTTCATAACTTTACCATAGCTTCAAATTATGTGATTCATGAATCCTCTTGATCATGGAGTGACCAACTCAGTCATGGGGAAGAGTGTTGTGCGTAATTTGTATGATTAGCATCAAAATTTTCTAACACCTAGAAGAACATATTAAGGGTAAGAACAATAAGAATTGATTATATTCTAAATAAATAACCAAATAAAGGCTAATGAACTTAACAATCTTTTCCTATTAACCATTCAAATACATGTAAAATAAGAAATTAACCATTGTGAGAGGTTATGAAAAACAAAAACACTAAGAATACAACAATTAAGGATTTCTTTTCAAAATTTTCAAAATTTTTCTAAAAAGTAATAAGAAGAATGGATTTTGATCAAATCCAAGAATCTAAGAGAGAATTATAAATCATTAGAAACTTATTTGAAATCCTTGGGTAATTTTAAATAGATTCTTTATGATTGGAGATGGATCCTAAAAGACCCGTAGCGAAAGGACCCTCACAACAAAGGGGCAAGAGACCTACAGGAAGAGGACAAGCTAGAGAACAAACTCCACAATTTGAATAAGAGTCCTAATCCTATAGTATCCATCATCCTACACCTGCAATGGAAAAATCTATGCAAGCTGAAGCTAAGGTACCACCTACTTAAGAATAAGGACAACACCTCATGCTATTGAATGAGTGCCTCCAAGCCATTTAAGAAAAGTCCATCATGTCCACAATCATTGTGGAATTCAACTTTGGATCATTTATAGAGTTTTCTCTTGTTGTGTTCAAGAGAAACTCCAAGCGTATCCTATTTAGCCCATACTATCATGCAATGGTGAACGGTATCTAGAGAAAGTAGATCAATTTTGAAAAAATAACTAGGATGATGCTACTATTAAGATTGAAGGAATCATAGTGCCATATTTAGTAGAGGTAATAGCTAAGGCATTGAATCTTCCCAATGTCAAAGCCAAAATTGCATAAATATCTACAAGTTCTAAGACATATGCAAAGAAGTTATGGGTATGAAGGGCTTACAGAACAACTAAGAAGTAATAAAATGGATTGTCTATTGTAGAGAAGATTTATTTCAAATTTGGAACCTATCACATCTTCCCAACTAAAAGATTGAATAGAACGTCCACCTATGCTACTAGAGGAAGCACCATCCTCATGGGAAAATTCCAAGAAAACATGGATCATTTATTATTTTTGGAAATCCAAATGAGATTTAAGGAAAGAAGGTAAAGAGACTCACATTACAATTCTCTTGCCTTATTAGAAGATTGTGCAGATAAGTAGGAATTCTAGGATATACTAGTGATGTTCCTCAAAAAGCCCAGAATGCATCCTATGTTACGATCTCAAAGCTAGTGGCTTCCAAGAAAGATCAACTGGAGAAGCCATTGGGCATTGAGGGAGTTGTAGGATATACACCAACAAAAAATGTCCTACCATTAGGATTAGAGTAAGTAGGACCTAGTGAGTCAACATTAGTTGGTGATAAACCAAGACTAAGCACTCCACTAGCATAGTAAGATCATAGACCCTCCATGAGTCACTTGAAGCAAATTTTTAAAACTATAAGCTAGGAAAATATAGAGGTCTTTAGTATGTATCAAGTAAGAGATAATCCAAGAAGGTCTGCAGTATCAATAGGACCCGCTAGTTGTGAAATTTTATTATAGGTAGGAAAAGATGAGGATTGGACACAATGGATATATGGAAACACTGCATCCTTTCAAGTCATGTTTGAAATAGGAGAAGGATCCACAATGGTGGTTATGTGACATTAGAATGTAGTAGGAGTAGTAGAGATTCTCATAGATCATATCAAAGAATCCTTTAATATTTCTGTTGTGTAACCAATAGATATAACTAGAGCCAAGGATGTTGAAAATATAGCCAAAATATCCATGCTTCCATAAGAACATGAAGACATTTTAGATCGATTGTTGTAGAATAGGCTAGTGATGCAGAATATTTTTGATATCCCTATTGATATCACAACAGTGCAATTTGAACTCATTTCAACTAAGGGCAAGTTGATGATAGTAGAGACTAGGGCATAACACACAAAGAATGAAGTGTAGAGGCTATAAGAAAAATCAGCTGCATTGAAAGCAGAGAGACAAGACCCTACATGACACATTATGCTAGACCAGCTATAGCAATTCAAAACCAAATAGATAAGCCAAATAATAGCTAGAAATATCCAAACAGAGATGGAGATGGAAAAGGCAACATGGAATGCCTTAGTGGTAGAAGCACAAACTTATGCTTATGCTAAAGCCTTAACTACCATAAAGGAAAAAAAATAAAGGAATTACTACTGAAAACATGAGGTTGATAGACATTGAAAAGTAAAAGAATGTCCTAGAAGAAAGAATTCATTAATTGAATAAGAAGTTTGTCAGAGTCAACCTTGATATGAGAAAATTAGCTAAAGAGAATAAGACCTTGTCAATGAAAGAGTTCACAAATATAATAAAATTTAGCTATTGAAATTAGCACATCGCAGAATGAGACTAAGAAACAGGAATGACTAAAAGAACATATTTGAGATTAAGTGGGCATGCACATGTAAATAAATGAGAAGGAAATCTAGATAACCAAGGCAAAGATCAGCTCAATCATAACATAAAAATTTGATTGGTAGCTAATCTTGGATGGTCTTTCCCACGTACATTAAGCTAAAATCAAGAATAAAGACTAGTAGATAGAGGATCTAATAGAGTACATGGGATTAGCAAACCTTTGTTATGCTAATCTGGTTATGTTAACAATAGGTAGGCCTGGAACCAAACTGGAGCAACAAGTGATCATAGTATATGCACTATATGAGAAGGAGTTCACACATAGAAAGTATGCAGAATAGAAGCTACACATTACAAACTTCGAGTTCTAGGTGATTAAAGCTAGTTACCAGGACTAAAACGATGACTAGCAAATCTCACTAGGAGAATGAGAAAGATAGCTGAAGCATTTGAAGAAGAAAGAGATAGTTCATAGCTTGGTATGTGAAGATCAACAGAATGTTTTGACAGCTATCATGTTTATGGGAAGTATTGACTCCAACAAACATCGTTGAATTTGCCTAGACAGTACATGATCCAAGATCTAAAGAGGAGAAACTTTGGGCATTACTTAACAAATATAAATTTCAAAAGCCCAATGATAAAAAATAATAAGTTGATGGAGGAGCCACAACCACCTAGAACATAAAGGATACATAAAGCTTTAATGATATATTTTTTTTCAAATGTGTCAATCATGTGATGCATGATGATTTTGTAAACATCACTTGAACCATAATGCAACATTCATACTAGAGTTGGTTATGTAAATAAGTCATAGTATCCAAGTCTACTTATAATACCACAAATTTTATAAGGAACTCCATCCTCCTTTTATTTTAACTTGAGGATGAGTTTCTAGTCAGTCGTGGAGGTATGATAAGACCTTTGTCTTTGTAAGGTATAATATCATATCTATGATATCGTAGCTCTACATATGTCATTGTTGATGCAATATAGTGGGCCATGATCATGCTTATACATATCAATCCATTGTTGTATTAGAAATAACTTTTGCCAACACTTAGCTAAATTCTTGCAGTTTATTTTCATAACTTAGATGTAGCGATAGAGGGAATGCCCATAGTGCGGTGTTTAAAAATTGTATGAAATCTTTGTTCAAGTGGATTATTCTTGGGCACAATTCATGACTAGAAATAAAAATTGAGATTTTTTATTACCATTACAACATCTCACTTAGCTTAATTTTTAAAAATTCTTATTTTATCTTTTAGCATGTTTACTTATGTTACTTACACTTTCTAAGTACTTTACTTTTTCAATGTCTTTTAGTGAGGTGATACAAGTATGACTAGTTTTGAGCATGAAGTGTAATTGTTTGGTAATCTAGGAGTGAGTTCACTTAATTCACTTAGTAGGGAATTCACTTGGTAATTCTAGTGATGATTATTGTGAGTCCTTGACATGTACAATAGGCCAGGAATAGATACTTATCGCCATAGGCTAGATTAGATTTACATTTCTATCATACTTAGACTTAGATTTTATCCTTAGACTTTATCTTCACTATAATTATGTTGGCAATTAGGATAATTAAAGCTAAACAACATCAACATATCATATGCCTAACCGAGAGTTAAATCATACAACTTGCACTTTGCTAACTCAACGTAAGAAGACAATGATCATGAACTAAACATCAACTACTAGCATACTTATATTGTCCATCCATGGATTACAATCATGTTGCACATGTATACTTGTGACTTATATGGTTGAGTGTTGAAATACCCAATTGTTCATCACTTATTTTTTTTATTTTTTTCAAGTGTTATTATTGTAATGATCGAAAACATTGGTGGCTAGAATCACCAAGGGGTCAATAGACGCACAACCTTAACCCCACCGCCGTGTAAGGGCCTTGCTAGAAACAGAGGTAGAGCATCCTAGATGGTCTTGTTGATTAAATAGGAACTTTGCTAGTTGCAACCAGGGTAGTGGATGCAACTGGGAAGTGGTGTGGTTAGTCGAAATGCAAATGTAAATAATACATAGTATAGCATGACGACATGTAAAAAAAGGTGTGGAAAGATGTAAGAAAAATGCAAGAAAATGCTAGAAATGGGAGAGAGAAATGGAACACTACCCCAAATGGGAGTGTAGTTAACTCCAAAAGGATCTTAGAAGGTACACAATGTACAATAGGCACAGTGGAAGCATAGTCATAGTCTCGATGGTGTCGGGCCGTGAAGTCTGGTGCTCGCCGTGATGAACTGTGCCTACTAGGATGGCTGTAATGGTGTACCATGCAGTGTTCTACAAGGTTGCAATAGGGCTGTAGTGGGTTGTGATGTGTAACTTTGTCTCTCTACTAGTGTGGTGTGCTCTAGGTCTCATTTGCCTAAAGATGCTAAGTGCCAAGATGTCAAAATGCCAAATGCCAAGTGCTTAAAAAGGCTCATGTTCAAGTAATGCCAACCACTTGGGAATGCCAATAGTTGGGGAATGCCAACTATTAGGAAATGTCAACAATTGAGGAATGCCAATAGTCAAGGCATGCCAACTTTTGGGGAATGCCAACAGTCTGGGAATGCCAACAGTCAGCGAATGCCAACTATCGGGGAATGCCAATAGTCAACGAATGCTAACTGTTGGTGAATGCCAATAGTCGAGGAATGCCAATTGTTGGGGAAGTGCTGGATCTGAGGTGAAGGCTAATGCTAAGCTCTAGAGGATTTTAGAGGTTGTTGGAGGCTTCTTTGCAATGCCAAGCTAGCTACACTCTAGAGCATAACCCAACACTTGGAAGAAATTGCAATTGCAATGCTGAAGCTTAAAATTGATGGTGTTTTAATGACCCCTCTTTGTTGATGTTTGGAGGAATGGCCCGAGAGATGTCAACAAAGAATTGCAAAACACCACCGCAAATGTGGCACTAACATTGCTCATCAGTATAGGATTGGATGTCGTTCCACCATGTTCAAGAGTGTTGTGGATAAGGGTATGTTGAGGGAAAAGGGATCTAGGTAATGTGCTAGGGAGATGAAATGTAAGCAAAGGAAATAAAATGGAAATAGTGTATCCTAATGTAAGATGTGAAGTCAACATAGCTGATGGTGACCATGGCATGGAGTGGCTTGCCCTTGAAATGTTGACCTCTCATCGGAGTGCTCATGAAAGAGTTAAAGTCGATCCATGGTTGGGTCGGTTGTGCAACTGCAACATTGTCAATTTGCTTGGGGATGTGTTTTTTCCCGTTCTACTTTTCTTTTTCTTTTTTTTTTGTCTATTTTTTGCTTTTCTCTTTTTTTTTTCATTTTTTCTTTGCTTTGCTTTGTTGCAAGGTGAATCTCCATTGGGTTCGGCTTACTACTAAGCTGCAAGGTGTGGGCCATCGAGTAGATGGGCTTTACTTTGATGCAACTACATCATGTCTGTAGGAGAGGTGTTTCCACCTAGGGATGAGGTGCATTACATCCACTTGGGCCTTGACCAGCCAATAGAGGCTTCCCATGGGATGAGTTGCGTTATGTCTACCATGGGTTTTATGGTTGACATGAAGAGAATGCCATATGTGTCATTGTGCATATGCATTAAAGGGATGTGCAATAGTGAGTATGCAGGGGATGAGAGGATATTGGGATGAAGGAGTGGATGTGCGTAGGTTGTAATAGGGTGAGGAGGATGTGCACTCTTGAGTGGCTTAACTAGTCCAATCATGCACATTGGAGCAATGTGGTGACTTGTTGCTACAATGAGATGCATCTATGCATGACTGTCTTTGAGGCTTCATCCAACAAACACAACTTTGAGAAGACAAGAAAACCATACAACATAAAATGAAAATGTAAATGCTAGATGTGAAGATGCTGCAAGTGTTAGACACAAAGATGTTGCAAATGTGTCAAATGTTGCGCCAGTTGCAAGTGCTCAGGAAGCTAATGAAAGTGCCAAGGTGATGATGCTGCAAGCGCTCCAAAGATCGCACCGATGGTAGGTTCTTCCAAAGATCAGCAAAATGATAAGAGGCGATGATGTTGTGAGTGCCCCAAGGATTTCACCAATGGTAGGTGCTCCAATAGATTAGCAACATGCCAGTTTAAAGTCCTGGCAGATCGTGATGTGCTAGTTTATAGTCCTAGTAGACTATTGGATGCTAGTTTAATGTCGTAGTAGATAGTGGATGTTGTGCCAATTTAACGCCATGACCCAAGGATGACCTATTGTGCTAGTTTAATCTCATGACCCAAGGATGATCTGTGCTAGTTTATATTCATAGCAGACTGTCTATGCCAATTTATAGTCATAGCGGACTAGTGCTTACCTTACTTGTGTGAGGTGCAATGTTGCATGCATAGTCATGTTGTGTGCCTACAAGATCCTGCAAAAATCAACTAGAAAAACAACATCAAGCAAAAAATATGTAACAAAGTTAAAATGCATAAATCAAAGGAAGGTAATGTAGAAAGTGATAGTTTTAGGCCGTTCAGGGCTATGGGCTAGTTTAAAGCCTTTTCAGGCCATGTGTTTTTTAGTTTTATGTTTTTCTATTTTTATGTATTTTTTATGTTTTTCAAATGCAATGTGTAAGCTAAGTTGATGAATGCGTAAACAAAGTAGAAATGTGTAAACAAAGAAAAATGCGTGATCTAAGTGAGCAAGAAAAATGTAAATGTGTAGGCTAGTGTGATGCAAATAAAAGTAAAAAATGCATGGCAAGTGGAGGCAAGGGGTAGGCAGGCATTTAGCACATTTTGGCCAAGGGAAAGTCCTGGCCATGTAGTTTCTTCCTAACCAGGTGTGGATTAGGGGGCTTGTAAGGCTTAGGATCCTCTAGGAGGCTGTTGTCTTCAACCACTCATTTGGGTATGTTAGCCTTAGGCATTGCGTTGGTTGCTACAGATGCATCAGCAAAAAACTCCACTTCCGACACTTGCACCATGTCTATGTTGTGGATAGCTGAAAAGGAAGCGTTATCACCATGGATGATAACTTAACCACCTTCATATGGAAGGTGGACTTCTTGGTGAATGGGAGAGGAGACAACTCGTAGTTGAGCTAGCCAAGGCCTACCCAAGATTAGGTTGAAGCTTGACATCTCCTCTATGATATAGTGAAATATGCATAGGTGGGGAATTGCTCTCCTACCACAAAGGCTAAGTTGATTGTACCCCTAACAATGACGCATGATCCATTGAAGGATTTTAGGCACACAGTTTTGGTTGGCCTGATTTCATCTGCTAGGCCTAACTTGTCAATGATGGAGTACAGGACTACATTTGTTGCTGCACCATCATTGACATGCACTCTACGAATCATGCACTGCCCAACACATGCTAATGGATAGTGGAGCTGTAGTGACCTCCCCTCTTTTGGGGTTGACATTGACTGCATAATTATGGAATGCTAGGAATATTGAACTCGATTCTTGTGGTGTAAGAGGTAACATCATTACATAGATGGATGCCTCATCTGCAAGGATGTCCTCTGTAACAGGAACGAAGGCCAACATTCAAGCCAATGCTTGGTGGTGAGTAGATGAGGTCATGACCAAGTTGTACAAGCTTAATGTTGTGTTCTTTTGCTTGAGCCTTTGTTTCACATGGGTTAGTGTAGCTATGAAGTCCTTGTCATCAACTATTGTGTTGGCCTTGACTTCCTCCATGCAGCTTGAGAGATAGATCTCTCATGGAGGGGACTTGGGCTTGAGTTGTTTGGCCTGATTGGGGGCAAGATCCCTAGTGTTCGATTTTTGCTTATTAGTTATGGCATTTTCTTTGGCCATGGGGGTTGTGAGGCACTTGTTCATCCTCTTGCATTGCCATTGATAGGCCTACCTAAGTTTCCAATGGGATTAGCCTTCGAAGGAAGAGAGGTTAAGCTGTTGCCTACTGTTGGGCTTTGGGTAGGTGAGGGGCCATCATGTTGTGGCACCCTTATGACAAACGATGGTTTAGGAGTTGTTGCAGGGCCAACTTGTTGTGGCACCTTGATGACAAAAGGTTGCTTAGCAATTATTGTTGTTGCATCATTCCAGTTTAATGTCTTAGTGGACAACTGCTATGGAACCTTGACCACAAAGGGTGTTGTGGATGCTTAAGGTGGCACTTTGATAACCAAGGGAGGCCTCTTACTTGTGGAGGTTGAGGCAATCCTTGCCTTACTAGGAGGCATGTGGATCACAAAAGGTTGTTGGATAGGTTTAGACTTACCACCTACACTGATGGAGTTTATGACATATGGGGCATCATCTGTGTTGGATTGGCTCACTATGTCAAGCACTAGTTGGCCCTATTTTATCATTCTTTGTAGGTCATCCTGCAAATCACAATAGTTGTCTGTACTATGGCCAGACAGCTGGTGGTAATGACAGTATTGGTCCAGTTAGAAATGTTGTGGGACTACGGGCTCGTTTGGTACTGCTAAGATAGGGTTTCTTAGTAGTTCGAAGTACCTATCATGTTTTTGGTAGGTAATCTTTAATACGTGTTTGTATTGGATTCGCCCAGCTTTCAAGAGTTGATCCAGTAGTCTTGAGGGTTCCATCGGTAGCGGTGTATACTTTGAGTGATCCTTACACTCAAAGTTAGGCCTTGGGGTGACCCCTGCTGATGTAGGTGAGTTGGCACCAAAGTTGGTGACTTTGTGAGTTGGGGCCTTAGGCTGCTTAGCTATTGGACCTTGGTTGGTTGATTTTGTGCTTATAGCCACTATTTCCATTGTTGCATTTTGCTTGCGCACATCTTGGTTTCTATAGGACATGTAGGCTAGGTCATTGCTAGCTTGCACTACCTCTTCTATGCCTTTTGATTGAGCAAAGGCTTGGCTAAGAGACTTTGGGTCCAGGTAATACAGTTTGGCCTTGACGAAGTCATTCACTACATCCTTGAAGATGGCCAATAGGTGCGTCTCTACTAAGGGTTCATGCATTTTGCTCAATGCAGTGTTCCAACATTGGAGGAATTTTGGCACAGGCTCTGGGGGCCCCTGCTTGACCTACATGAGCTAGTCAAGGATTACTTCAAGCTTTAGGTTGTACCTGAAGCGTGTCACAAACTAGCTTATGAGATCCTCTAAAGAAGAGATTGAGGCCTTGGGTAGCATATGATACCAATTTAAGGCCTTGCCAGTGAGTGACATAGGGAACACATGCATGATGGCATGTGGCTAGGCTTGAAGGAGCAAGCACTTAGATTGGAATGTAACCAAGTGTGCGTTGGGGTCTCCTTCACCATTGTACTTGGTGAGTTAAGGAAGTTGGACCCCAGTTGGAAGAGTTAGACGTGGTACCGTAGGACTTATGGGATCATCCTAGTAGAAGTCCACCACCTTGTCGGTGTCGAAGGCAGTAGCCTTGAGTTGGTTGATCTCCTCCATCAAGCTTTGGATTAACTAGAATGCTTGATCCAAGGTTGGGGATGTGCTAGCTGGTTGCATTGGTTGGGCTTGTGTTGGTTGCATAGCATAGGATCAAATTGTTGGTTGTGGGGTTTGCCAATTTAATGTCATAGCAGACAATCGTTGCCAGTTTAACGTCGTAGCAAATAGTAGTTGCCAGTTTAACATCATAGTGGACGAGTTTAGTTGATGCATTGACTGAGTGATGGATGTAGTGTAGAAAAATGACTGACTAAGTCTAAAAATGCAAAAATATGGCCAAGTGTGGAAACTACAAAAAATTGACCAAGTGTAAAATTGTAAAAAATTTGGCTAAGTATGAAACTGCAAAAATTTGGCTAAGTATGAAAATGCAGAAAAAATGCTAAGTATGGAAATGTAGAAAAAATGCTAACTGTGGAAATTGCTAAAAATGGCTAATTCTAGTGCTACACTTGCTACGCTTTGAGAACTTTTTATGCTCTCCAAAGCATCTAGAGTTTTGAATGCAATGGATACGTTTGGGCTTTCATCCTATGGGGTTCTACGGAAATCAACAACTAGGACAAATCTACATCAACCGGTGGTGGAGAGAGCATGTGGGACAATAATAAAAAAATGCAGAAGGAAATGGCGAGGCCCTTCTTCTAGCACCAAAAAGTTGTAATAACCAAACACGTTAGTGGCTAAAATCACCGAGGGATCAACGGATGCACAGCCTTAACCCCGCCTCCATGTGAGGGCCTTAGTGGAAACAAAGGTGGAGTGTCCTAAGTGGTCTTGTTGATCAAATAGGAACTTTGTCGGTTGTAACTGGGGCAATGGGTACAACCAGGGGGTGGCATGGTTAGCCGAAATGCAAATGTAAATAATATGTAGTACAACACGACGACATGTAAAAGAAAAAGTGCAGAAAGATGCAAGAAAAATGCAAGAAAATGCTAGAAATAAGAGAGAGAAATGGAACACTACCCCAAATGGAAGCATAGTTAACTCCAAAAGGGTCTTAGAAGGTACATAATGTACAACAAGTGTAGTGGAAGCACAGTCACAGTCTTGGTGGTGTCAGGCTGTGAAGTTTGGTGCTTGCCATGATGAATCGTGCCTACTAGGTTGGCTATCATGGTGTACCGTGATGTGTTCTATAGGGCTACAATAGGGCTATAGTGGGCTATGATGTGCAACTCTATCTCTCTGCTAGTGTGGTGTGCTTTGGGTCTTGTTCGCCCAAAGATGCTATGTGCCAAGATGCCAAAATGCCAAATGCCAAGATGTTGAAATACATTCTCATTAAAGTTTAGATTTTCTCATCTAATTTTTTCATAATTAAATTATAATTTTTCCTCTTAAATATATTTTCACTGAAATTTGAGCTTGAATTTCATCAAATGTACATTTTCAACAATTTGAATCTTCATGATGCCTAAATTAGAATTTCTCAACTCAAGGGTTCACAAAATAGTATGAAGATCCTCCCACCCCTCTCCATAGAGATTCTGTCCAAATTTAAATTTTTCCACCTAAATATATTCCATGTCCACAAATTAGTGTGAACATCCTTCCAATTAGTAAGTTTGAATTTATAATTTTTTATGATAAAATTAGAATTGGTGCCTAATTTTTTTTGGTAATTCAAATCTTCATGGTGCTCAAATTATAATTTTCTACCCCAACTATGTGCAAAACCACAAAATAGTATGGACATCCTTCTACTCCTGTCCATTCAAATTTTGCTCAAATTTAAAGGTTTATCCTTCCAAATAGATTTGCCTCTTGGTCAAAATAATATGTTGTAGATATAAATTTTATTAATGAAAAAGACAATGATGCTAGTTATAGCTCTAAATAGATTGGCCTCTCAGCTAAAATAAAATGTTACATATATAAATTTTATATATGCTAAAAAGGAAATGGTGCTGGTAATAGCCCTAAAGTTATGGCATATGATTGATTAACTATGAGGTATTAGCTTAGTGATCCAGGTGTTGGCCTAGTAACCCCAAGTTATAGGTTGAGCTGTTTCATAATCATTGAATTATAAACTTCTATAATCGTAGAAGTAGTTCAACTAGAGCTCCTTGTGTTTTACATTGTGTAGCCACAAGAAAGCCAAAGGTGGTCCTAAATCTCATGTTGTTACAACCTACAAGGGTTATTTGATTGTTTACATTGGTAAACACTAAACAATAATTAGTAATGTATGTGTTACATTTTATATGCAAATTTTGACCTATGTTGCTAGAAATGCAATGGATTCATAAAGTTTCACATTTTTTGTTGTGAAAACGAGATCCCATTTCAAAACATTGTCACCCATGAGTAGTTACTGTGACTTGCTGGTCAAAACATTTCATAGTACACTGAAATGTTTTGGACACATTTCATTTCCTTTTGTTTCATTTTTTTAATTTTTTGGCTTCAAATATATGATATAGAGGGATACAAAGTGCTTTATTCTCAACTACTGCATATGCATCAAACTCTCTTGAATTAAATGAAGGTCTATATGGAATTGAATGTTTTACCAAATGATAGATGTGTGAAAGGGAAAAGATGGAGGGAAAGAAAAATTTCAACCACTTCTATGGCAAGGACAATAATGAGCAACACATGCAAGTGAACCATTTGGGGCATGTGTTGTTAATGCTGCTATTGCTACTGCTTTTGTGTTGCTCTCCACGGCCATGCATTGTTAATGTCAACTCTATGGTAAGTATTCTTTTAAAAAATACTACATTACCTTTGTAACAACCACTCTGCTTTGCAAAATTGGCCAAATGGTCGATTTGGGGACCATTTTTGTACATTACCTCTTCATTGGTCTTTCTTTTACTTACATGCTTCCATTTGAGTCGAAGTTTCTTATTATAGTAAACATAGTATGTGATGTATGTGATCGATGTAAATGTTAGCTAAGCCAACCATTTTTATTATTATTCATTCACTTGCAGGCTTACCATTTTGTCGTAGTGGATTCGAACAAGTTGAATCTCAAGTCAAGTAAGAACAAATATGCCTGCACTTCTGCCCACAGTGTTAGCAAACTAGCACACGTAAGCCAATCTCCTTTGGGGAATACTACACTCATACTATTATTTTCATTATATTTCATTGTTTTATTTTGCTTATGTATGATATGTATGTATGCATGCATACATGTAGTTAATGTTTTTTTGGATGCTATCAACAAAGCTCCCTTTGGAATCATAAATTGACATTGTTACTATCCATCTTGGGGTTATTAGCATAACTATGTTGAGTAAATCTAGATCCTCAATTTTGAAGAATAAATTATAGAGTATGATATTCGTGACACAACCAAAATCTAACACACACTTTTTAATTTACGACATTGTAGATAGTATTTGTTGATAGCCATTACAAGGACAAGTCTTTTTGGAGGTTCAAAGCTGCATAAGGTAAGACATTTAATTTTTTTAGGTTATAATCATTACAACAATTTTAAATCCTATAATTTCATTTCATTCTTTTCTCTTTTTCTATGAATTTCTTAGTTTCTATTAATTATCATGTCCACCAGGTGCAAAAAGTGTACTGTATTATGCAAATTTTGCAAAAATAGTTCTATTGCTTATCTTCTTATGTAGCTTTTCATTGTGCAGTGCATTCATATGCATCTTTTGTTCATAGTGAATTCATTTTGATGAGCTCATGCTTATGAATAAAGGGCACTAATTTTTAGTGTAGCAATTTACAAATTCAGTGGAGTAAAAAACCTTGTATTAAGTGTATCAAAAAGGAGCTTGTTTTTGTACACATTCAACTTTTGGTTTTGCTTACTGTATTTGCCCGAAATTGCAACATTTATTCTCATCACTTTTTAATAAAACCTACAATGAACTTTTAAACTACAGGTATTGATGTTTTCATGTTATCTTAATTCTTTGTTTTAACATTCTTTATTATTTTTCTATATTAGCATTTTCTATTTTCTCCTTTGTTTTAGCATTCAAGAATTCTCTCTATGTTAGAAACATGGTTCAAGGTTCTGTGTTATTTTTTCTCTATCAACATTTTCTATTTTTAACCTCTAGTTTAGCATTCACGCATTCTTTATGTTAGAAAATCTTGGACTTTACATCTTCCAAAGAAAAATGAAACTTACTGTTTTTTGGGCTCTCTTTGTAATTTTTTGCATGACTTTTAAAACTAAAACTTGCAATGATCTATTAAGATTTTATATTATCATCAATACCATTCTTAACTTTAACAATTTGTTTTATCATCTATTATAATGTTTTATTTTTACCTTAGAAAATTTATTTATTTCATTATCCTTCTCTTTGAGTTGTTTTTCTAAAATACTCTCCATTTCATGAAATTTATCAACTGCTTTTATTTAGCAATTTTATATAATCATGCAAGCCTTGAATCTTATGTCTTAGCTCAAAATTTTAATTTTTTTTATTAACCTGATCTTCATCCTGACTGGTAACATCCCTCTTAGCTTTGGAAATTTAGTCTCTTGTTCGGATGACTATTTATGATAATGTGTTCAGGTCAATGTAGTAGTTTATATTTCCTATGATTGGTCATGGAAAGTGAATGCTTGACATATATTTGTCAAGAGGGGATATATATTAGCTTATGTTTTGGATTTGGCCTTTTGCTATGATAGATATACATACGAAAGTCCTAAATTGAGAGAGAGAGAGAGAGGGAGGGAAGAAATAAAGGTTCTGTAATATAACATGACTCCCAACCTTCCCTATCTTTTAGGGTAAGAACAACTTAGGGAGCATCTAATATGCAAAACTAAATGGACATAAATAAAAGTAAATATAATGTATTTTCTAGTTTAGGAAGTTAGATGATTATGCAATTAGTGTGGACAAGAGGTTCTCCATGTCTTGTGCATTAAACCATTCATGAACTTCGGCCTTCATGATCTCTTGGTTCATTTGCACCAAATTCCATAACAGATATCTGTCCACAAAAAAAATACCCAAAACAAAAAATAGTTTAGATTAGGGCCACAATCTTTGGTGAAAAAGATCTATCATAAACGCACATTGGAATATTAGCCTTAATCAAAGAGAAGGGAAGAAAGGCTTACTCTTTCCTAGAAAGAACACAATCATTAGCTTTGAATTTCAAAGAAGGGTAGAAATCACCACTTCCATCATCAAGATAGAATAACTTCTTATCATTCCATAAATTTCCTAGCTCCTCTATGATCATTCCCTAAAAAATTTACATCCAAATGTTAAAATCGACTTGACTTGCAACATTTATGAAAATAACACATACATACATATATATAAAATTCTAGAGATTTAGACCTTACACATGTTGGGAGGGCACAAGGGGTAGCTGTGAGGAGGTCTAGTGATGAAGGGATGATAGGGCTTAATCCTGAGCTATCCATTCTCCTCCATAGTTGCAGGGTTGGTCTTGATCTTTATGAAGCACTGTAGAAGCCCATGGTGGGCAATAATTATCTTTATGAAAAGCATGTTTGCATCACTCACACTTCTCAAGTCACACTTGTTTAGTCCAAAAAATCATAAACATTAGTACAATGATTTTTCTTTGACAAATAGAATTTCAAACACTCGATCATGATGTGAATCCAAAGCATTAAAGCAAAATAGAAAACAATATTCAAGCTCAATTATGACAAAGCATTCATTTCATGGTATAAAATATAGCATTATGCCTTGTAGAGACAACATTCTAAGATTATAAACAACAATAGATGTATGTAAAAAAAAGTGTATACAAAATTAGAAACAATAAATTTGTAACAAAGAGAAAGAGATCCACTCATCCTTGCAAATGAAGACACTTGATGACCCTGATAGTAGTAGGATAAAGAGGAACTATCTTTGCTACTTTCTCAATATCTACAAGTATTTTTCCTTCAGCATGTAGCTCCCCCATCATCTTGTCCTAAAATTTTACAAAATTTTGACACACCAATCAACCATAATAAGAAATAATGCCCAATTTTGAATCTTAATGCTAAGAACAAAGAGTCAAAATATGTGACATAAAATCTTCCACCAAACCATTAAAAGAAAGGAAAAAAGAAAGAAAGAAAGCATCAACCAAAACATCTCATTAAGCAAAAATACTTTAGGGGCACCATTCCTCAAATTGCAAATCTCAAGTCATTGCAAATCCTGAATCTTGCAAGAAACAAACTATGAGGCAACATTCCAAGTGAGATATCCCTTATGAATAAGTCACCTGGCTATCTCCTAAGATTAAGAAATTGTTCAATTTGTGGAGGTTGCACTTTGGTAGAAACCTACTATTATGTAAAATTTCTTTTGAGATAGCAAACAACCCTATTTTTTAGAACCTTGTCCTATTAGCAAACTATCTATCCAGACCAACACCACCAAAGGTTGTGGGTATAAAAACCATTGTATTTAATTTGGATTTGTCAAAAAATGCTTTGTTAGGAAAGGTGCCTCTAGAAATATTAGGATTGCAAATGGTATTTTTTATAAATATTTCAAGCAATCATCTTATTACATCTTGCATAAACAACTCATTTCCAAATCCCATGTTCTTATATCTTTCTTTGAGAATCCATCATACCAATTTCATCATTTTTGTCTTCAACAGTTCTACACTTAGCTATGAGCATTTTTTCATGTTTACTTTATGTCCTAAACTTCAATGTTGCAAGAATGTCTTCAAGTTCCTTTATCTTTTTTTCTTAAAGCAGTCTTCAAGTGTGTAAATTCTTTCTTGTCTTTTTTGCCTTAAGAGAAGGAGGCTTCAACTATAAATTCAATTCAAATCATGAACCCCAGACTTTATTTTAACTCTTATTCCATTTTAGGGAAATTAATATTAAATGTTTTCATATTTCTCTTTCCTTTTTTGAACTATTTCTTTTGTATTATTTTATATTATGAAATTCAATTGTAGGATGCTTTAGTGTAAAACTTCTCTTTTCCTAAAAAGACTTTTAAATTTATTAGTCATTTAGTTAATACTTTTACTATTTACAATGCTACCTAATTATGAGATAGAAATTTTCTATATATTTCTAATAGTTACAATAGGAACATGCTCTCTTTACACTATCTCACTTTCAACCATTAAGTTTTACCTTTTTTTTTCTCCATAGCAGCTAGTTTGTGCTTTGAGTGCTATATATGATTATGCAAATGTGCAACTTTTTCAATGATAAGGCTAGGATGGTGGTGATGTTATAATGATGATCAAGTTGTAAAGCAATACAAATGAACGACTTGAACTAACCATGTAACCTAAAAAATTCATAACTTATAGTAAGTACATCATAAATAAAATAAAAGAATAAAATCCAATTTCAAAATATATTTTGAAAATTCTTCATTCTTATTAAGTTTAATTCTGAAAAACAACAATATAAGGACTTGTATATGTAAAAAGAATATCAAAAATATCTATTTAGGCATTTGTGTATTTCTTACAATTTTCTTGTTTCATTATTTTTTTGGTGGATAAATTACCTAGTAGGCTTCTAACAATTGGTTGCAAATAATTTAGGTCTAAAAAATTTTGGCCATTTGCAATATATATTGTCAAATCCATGTCCACATTTTTAATAAAAATTGTAATTTTCAAATCTTAAATAAGAAAGATCAAACTAGAACTTAAATGTGCTTTTTCTAATATATGTTGCAAAATTTTAAAAATGGAAGAAATGTTTTTATAATAAATATTTAATTTTATCATTGTTTATTATATATGTTGCCTTAAACCTTAAATATATTTTGCTAATTTAGCTATTTCTAGTAAGCGATGGAACCTTATTTTTTCCAATAAACAATTCATTTTAACATATGTGATTTTCTATTTATCCATATATTTTTCTTTTCTTTTTATTTCTTTATTATATATTTTTATTTGTTTTATGTTTTGTTTTAATCTTCTTTGTGAATAATATTGTGAATTTTTATAACAAACATATAGGATTAATGTCGTCTGAAGAAGATTTGCCTTTTGAAGAGTAAGAAGGGTATGGAGAAAAATCAAAATATCAATTATTGAAAAGAATTTTTTAGAAAAAGCTATGGACTATAGTGAATGTTAAAGGAAAATATTTTGGAGGTAAGTAATTCATGGATTTGTCCTTGTTTCAACATAAATAGAAGTAGTTGTGTTGCACATGTTAAATGTCACTTGCTTGAAATTGGGAAAAAAGAGTAAATTTTGGTGTGTAAAAGAATACCAAAGTCTGAAAGAGAAGATCTCATTAATCAATTCAAACATTTTGATACCATGTCCACCACCAAGATCACAGATGCACACACAAATGTCAATAATTCAATGTTAAATACTAATTTAGAAAGAATGTTTGATTCTTCAAATAGAAAAAATGTGGATGCAGCTATAGCAAGAATTTTCTGTGCATGTGGCATGCCTTTTAACATTGCTAGGTCTCCTTATTTTAAACAAGCTATATAGATGATAAATTCTACTTCAAAAGGGTATGTGCCACATAGTTATGAAAAAAGTAGAATAACACTTTTAACTGAAGAAAAAGCTCAAGTTGGAGAAAATTTAAGAGGCATAAAGGATAGTTGGTCTATCATAGGTGTTTTTATTTTATTATATGGGTGGACACATATAACCAACAAACCACTTATTAATATTCTTGCTTCATCTCCAAAAGGTGTTGATGAATAATGGTTTGTCAAGTGCTGTTATCATACCCTTGTTATTAGACCCCTATTATCAAACCCCTGATATTGAGTACAAGATATTAGGTCTGATAAGTCCCGATATAGGACCCTCGATATTGGACCCCCAATATTAGGTACGTGATATCGTGGCCTGACAAGCGATATTGGATACATGATATTATGGTTCCCGTGTGAGCCTATAAATACACAATGGGGTGCATGGGAAAGTAGTAGTTTAGTTAGAAATTAGTTTTTATTTTTAGTTCTTCTCAATCCTTTCTCCTAGTGCATGCCCACAGTGTGATAATTGTAATTGTATGACACCTTTATTTGAGTGTGATGTACTTGGACACCCACATGACCGGAAATAAAGATCGAGATTACTTCATCATTGTAGCATTCACTTAGTTTAATTATTTAATTATTTTTTATTGCTTTCTTAATTAATCTCTCTCTACCTTCCTCTCCTATCCTTGTTATTAAATGCGGAATGAGTATGACTTAATCATGAGCATTTAAGTGTGACTACTTGGTATCCCAGTAGCATACCTAGGATATGCACTTGGTAATCCCAGTAGTAGTCATACACAAAGTCCAAGATGTGTACGGATGATTAAGGAATGGATGCTTATCGCACTTAGGCTACTTTAGATTCTCTCTCCCTTTTCCTCCTAGCTTAAAACAAAGTTATTTTCCGTTGCCTCTAAAATAGTTTAGGACTACATCATACACCTCACTCTAGACTAAACCATATGTGATAAAGCAAATACTAGTCCAGATGAAAAGACAACAAACTGCGATCAACGAATAACTATGTAGATACCACAACTAGCCCGTCTACGGAGTTCGACTAGATCATGCGTGAAATGCTCGTATTTGTATGGTTGAGTGTAGGGGTACCTCACCACTCATCATTGGCGTCATTGCTGAGGACGATGCTGGTTATTTAGATTAGTTACATCATAAAAGATCATTGTAACAAAGTATTAACGATACATATTTTAGAAAGAAGTAATTACAACAAGTCACACAAAAATTTACCACCATGTCTCTCTCACAAGACTATGATAGCGCAACAACTAGTAAGGCAATTCATTGGAGAACCTACAAACTATATGATGATGAAGACAAAGTTTGGAGTACTCAACTTTATGCAGGAATTCCATATGTTCATGAGTATCCCAATGATACTCAAGGATTCTTATCAACCAACTCTGACACCTCTAGCTCATAGAATGAGGAGGCCCGAAAGGCCTAGGACCTTCTCAGTAACTAACAAGAATATATTAGGGGATGATTGGAAAACTTACAAAAGTTAGGACAAATTTTTCAGTTCTTTCTCTCCCTTTACTCCTTCAACGTCAAATCATGACACAGATGCCTATCTTTCAAGGGATCAGTGTAGAACTAAAAATCTAGCTCACAAAGAAAATTGAGAACACCAATCTAAACAAGGACAACATCATCTCAACTCGTAAACTCACAACCTACTTAGTGACGATGAACCCCTACTAGCCACTAAGAGCCTAATGCCTATATAGGAGGCTATTCAAATATCCTATAGGCATTGAAAAGAAAGTCTTCTACCTAGGCTTGATTTAAACAACTTTCCGAAATTCTCAGGAGGCTATGACTTAGATTCATAATAGCATATACAAGCCTTCTATGATGCCTATGTATGGAACAATATTGATAATGGGTGGAAAAAAATTAAGCTCTTTCCTCTGACACTCATTGGCTAAGCAAAAGTATGGTATAGGTCCTTAAGACCAAAATCAATTCGTGGTTGGCCAACAATGGTAGAACTCTTTACTAAACGATATCAAACCTATGCCAGAGTGTTGGCCTTGAGGAGACAAATCCAAGAATGGAAATAAGGGCATCATGAAACCTTGGACATGGCCTTAGAAAGATATTGTTCTTTNTGGCATCATGAAACCTTGGACATGGCCTTAGAAAGATATTGTTCTTTGCTAAACAAATGCCTAGACCATGGATTCTCCGAGGAAAGGCTAATGTATCACATCATGGATGGGCTTCGTAATGAAACAAGGGAAACCCGAGGGATGTATGCCGGAGGTCAACTATATGAGCTACGAACCCACCAACTCCAAGAGCTTATTAAGTGGGTAGTAAAAGAAGAAGAAGAAATGGCTAAATGGGAGAATGTTGAAAGCTCTCAATGGGATCAAAATATTGAATTAGCAAAGGTCCATAACCATAAAGAGGAGAAATCAGCTCACCTTGAGGAAGTGCAACCATTTCTACCTTTTCCAATGCAACAATAACTAGATGAAATTGAGGAAAAGATTAATAAGATAATGGAATGGGTGCATGGAAAATATGGAGAATATGCTAACAATAGTAGAGGTAAAACTATGCCAAATCAAGGAACAGGATAGGACACCACACAACAATTAGAACAAAGGGTAGAGGATAATAAGAATAAGAACTCAACTACCAACTCCACATATCAATGTAACATCTGTCTGTACAATCACCCCAAAGGCCAATGCCCAGTTTTGTCACATTTATATGAGCATTGGGGAGGAGTGTTACACCTAGATTTCGTACAAAAATATCAAGTTCAACCATAGTGGCAAAATCCCCAGTCGTGGGGTAGGCCATCGCCAACTTGACCATATCCTTTAGATGTTCCAACGCCAAATGCTTACTATGTTCAACACCCTATTTCTCAAACCAAATCATCATCCTCTACTTCACCTCATCATTATCATTCTCTAGAATACTATCCACTCATACCCTCTCCAACAGGACCACCACCTCGTGTACCTTACACTTCTTCTCAACCTCAATATTCTCATCCTTCACCTCCTTCTACATCACCACCAGTTGTTCCAGAAGGTTTTGCACCACAGCACCAACCCATGAACATCACTTGCGCTGCTACTATCAATAGTAGTGGAGGTCCTCCACAACACCAGAAGCATCCTTTCTTTAGACATGACCATAGGAAGGGACCACATAGTTCTGAGACTACTGCATCCTCCCACTCAACACAAGTTCAACATTGTGGTGCATCCTTCTCCTCGAATCCAACAACTCATGTTACCTTATCAAGGCCACCGATCAAAACTCCAACAACTATGGGGCCCAATGAATAAAGCCATGTAGGGAGACATACCAATCCTTGCATACCATCTTACGATCACAAGTGCCATAGTGGGTCAACTCCTTATCAATTAACCACATCTTATAACTTGCCCCACTATGTCAACATTAATCAAGGGTGTGAACCCCAGTTTGGACACATTCCAACCACCACATCAAAAGACACCCAATGGGTTGGATATGATTGGGTTCCAATATTTCCAACATGCATGGATCCTAACCTTCCATTTATTAATTCTGGCCATGCTCAACCATTTAGTTATGGGGGATATCCTCCATTCTAACAAGCAAAATTAATAAATATTTTTCTCTTCCTTTGATCTTACAATTTTTAGTTTTTTAGTTTTTCATCTTTCAATTTGTTGTTTTATCTTTTTGGGGGTAATCTCATTAGTAAATAGAATACTCATGTGACCCACTGGTTGAGGTGTTGTTCTATGCTATCAAGTCTCGAGTAACTAATTATTTGGACAACGAGCCCATCACATCCACCCACCCATTCTATTAATAAGAGGTTCTACCTTGGGTACAATGATATTCTTGTCATCACGAAAACTTAAAAAGTAATGTTGTGCTGATTATGCCTAGAGTGAAAATTGATGGACTAAGCGGGAATGGCCAGGGTGTGACATCAAAGGGACTTGTGGATTCTCTTTGGTAACATCTGGAGGTGCTATCATGCAGCATGGTTGTACTAAGATCCTTGAAGATCTAGTGAAGAATGGGAGTAAGAGTAATAAAGGCACTCATAAACAAAAACCAATGCTCTTATAGGGGGTTCCATTAGAAAGACATGCATCCATGCCTAAAGGTAGGCAGCTTCTTTGGATTAAGCATTCAAGGAAAAAGAAAAGAAAAGAAAGATCAATAAAAAAGTGCCACAAAGAAATTCTGAATCACTCCTCCCTTGAATGAAATGCCAAGTGATCGTACACCTTGTTGTCATGGTACTATTATGGTTGTTCACCATGGGATGAAACAATGCGATGTCACTGATCGGAGGAATGGACTTGGTCTTGATTTTGGAGCGACGGGCTAATGATACATTAATCATGTCCTACACTCAAGATTCATTGTGCCCTGAGTTAGTTACCTCATGTCCCAATCTCTACAATCCCTTCTACAATTTGTCTCATCTCGCTGTTCATGTAATTATGACTTGTATCTTGTATAACATTGAATTGATATCTCATCATGGTGGTATCAACATGTTTGTGTTTTGTTACATCTATGTAGATTACATTTAACCCTTTTAGTACCTACGGACACTTTTAGGGTGGTTACACAAGGGCATTATAGATGAAACTTACTTTGGGGAGGACCCACTTGCATGACTTTTGTAATTTGTACTTGTTGCACACCACCACATCATTTTATACCCTTCGAGTACTTTATGGCCAACATTATTCTTTCCCTTATCATCCCTCTAATTCAAATGTTCCTATGTACCAACACATGTCCTTTCTCCTCATCCTATTCATGAATTTTATTGCCAGATTCTACCCCATTATACCTTTTGTGCCTTCCGGTCTATTCCATGTTACCCTGAACCTCTCAAATTAACCTCAAATTCTTCATTTTTGGGGCTTAGAATTTTAAAAATTCATCAATTTCATTAATTACCCTATTTTAAATAGGCTATAATATTAGGTACCTAATATCAGGTCGGACATGATATCGGGGCTACACTATCAGGTATGCGATATCGTGTCAATAAAAACTATATATATGAACCCCCCCTATGCATGTCAACGTCATTTTCAATTGTTCACGTAGGGGGAGTTTTTTCAATTTTCTCCACGAACTTACTAACTTGCGCACCTCTCATCCAATAGCCCTAACTTAATCACTAGCGCTTTGATTTCCATTCTGATGAAACCTATCTGACCTCGAATTGTTCAGCTTAGTCATGGGGGAAGGGTACACTTGTGCATAAATTTTTCAAAATTCAACATCGCCCAAAGGATGCTATAAAGGGTAATTGACCATCAAAACATTAAACATGGTTGCCAAAATCAATTTTATCTCTTCACCCATACCAAGAGAGTTAAATTTTGAAGCCACCTAATCAAATTGGGCCCAAGATCAAACTTTTAGGGGACATTTCCATAAAATTTCCTAACTCTAAATCACACGAAATAAGAAATGAACCCATTAAAGGCAAAAAGTAATGTAAAAATCAAATTTTGTAAGAAACCTTACTAATAATTGACCTTGTGTGATTGCAGATGATCCCTAAACGTGGACAACAAGGAGGACCCTCCCAAGTTGTGTCCAAATGACCAAGGAGAGACAGAGAACAAGCATCTCCCAAGGAACGTGTAGAGTAGGAGGCATGATCATTTAACATCCATCAAGGACCTCCTATCACTACATAATCTGGCCAAGAAAAAGGTGGAGAGGTCAGGACCCAAGCCTATGAAGAGGAACAACGGCTATTTGCAACATGGCATGTTAAGGCCAATCAAGTGTTCCCATAGCTGTTGTGTCCATGGACAGTGCCGACTCCATAAAACATTGGAACATTATCATGGATGGCTCATAATCCTTGGATAGAAGAGGAGAAACGTTAGGTGCTTCTTCAATGGTATCAATCTCAAAGCCTAGAGCACAAGACAAGGGGAAGAGAGCCATGGAGGAGCCACTACCACCAAGAACCACATGAGTTCCAATAAATTTTGTAATTTTGTGTCTGTGTCCCAATTTTGTTGTATTCAACTCTTTACTGCGGCATAAACAAATTTCTAGTTAGTCAATAATCCCATACCTATCCATTGTGTAATCAATTGAGCTTGTTCCTCACTTTCTTTGACTCAAGGATGAGTTGTTATTTAGTCATGGGGGTATGATGAATCATGGTTTGTCAGGTGTTGTTATCAGACACTTGTTATTGGACCCCTGATATCAGGTACAAGATATTAGGTCTGATGAGTCTCGATATTAAACCCCCAATATCGGGTACGCGATATCATAGCCTGACAAGCAATATCGGATACATGATATTGCGGTTCCTATGTGAGCCTATAAATACACAATGGGGCACACAAGAAAGCAGTAGTTCAGTTAGAAATTAGTTTTCATTTTTAGTTATTGTCAACCCTTTCTCCTAGTGCATGCCCGCAGTGTGATGATTGTAATTGTATGACACCTTTATTCAATTATGATATACTTGGACATCCACATGACAGGAAATAAAGATCGAGATTACTTCATCATTATAGCATTCACTTAGTTGAATTATTTAATTGTTATTTATTACTTTCTTAATTAATTTCTCTCTACCTTCCTCTCCTATCCCTATTATTAAACGTGGAATGAGTACGACTTAATCATGAGCATTTTAAGTGTGACTACTTGGTATCCCAGTAGTGTACCTAGGATATGCACTTGGTAATCTGAGTAGTAGTTGTACACAAGGTCCAAGATGTGTACGTATGATTAAGGAATGGATGCTCTTGGCACTTAGCTAGTTTAGATTCTCTCCCCCTATGTCCCATGAGCTTAACTCTCTCTCCCTTTTCCTCCTAGCTTAAAACAAAGTTATTTTCCATTGCCTCTAGGAGTAGCACTAGTTTAGGACTGCATCGTACACCTCACTCTGGACTAAACCATACATGACAAAGCAGATACTAGTCCAGATGGGAAGACAATGAATTACGATCAACGAATAACTATCTAGATACCACAACTAGCCTGTCTGTAGAGTTCGATCGGATTGTGCATTAAACACTCGTATTCGTATGGTTGAGTGTACAGGTACCTCACCACTCATCAGGTGTTATTTTTATCAAGTCACATGACACTTTAGGAAATGTTAAAAATGCTGCTTCTTTAATGGGATTATTTAGTGAGGCTATAAATACAATAGGGAGAGATAATATTGTACAAATTGTCACAGATAGTGCTTCAAATAATGTGTTGGTAGGAGAGATGATAGAGGATGAATATTTAAATATCATTTGGACTTCTTATGCAACACATTGTTTGAATATGTTATTAAAAGATATTCATAGTAATGTTAATTAAATATCTAAAGTTGTAGCAAATGACAAAAAAAAAATTCAACAATTTATCATTAATCATTCATTGTCACAAGCCATCTATAGAAAGTACTCTTCTTTATAGTTATTAAAATATGAGGAAACTATGTTTGCCTCATAATTTATTATGATCGAATGTCTCTTTAAAGTGAAACAATCTCTTAGGGAAATGGTAATTTCAGTAGAGTGGAAAAGGTGGAAATCTTTTTCAAAGTGTTAATTCAAGTTTATGTGAAGAAATTGTTAATCTTATTATTGGAGGTAGGGAGAGTTATTTTGGAAATAAGTTGAAGTTGCTTTAAAAAAATTTTATTTCATCTATGAGATTTTAAGACTTTGTGATAGTAACTCCCCATCCATGGAGAAATTTTTGAAAAAAATGGATCAAATGAGAGAATCATTGCTTTAGATTTTAGAGAATGATTCATTTTTTTAATCAACATACAAAGGATTTAGTATGGAAATGTAGTGAAAGGAGATGGAGGATGCTTCATTTTTCCCTTCATTCTATTGAATTTCTTCTTAATCCAAAATGGTTTTATAAAAGGCCATGGATAGATGAGGAAGCTAACAAAGGTTGGAAAACATATATTGATCAATGTTTTTCAAGTAGAGAAGATCGTGTAAAGATAAAGAAAGAATATGACATTTATATCAAATTAGAAGGGGATCTTGCACATCCAAATTGTGCAGATGATCATGAAACATTATATGCTTTTACATTTTGAAATTAGTATGGAACTCAAACTCCATTACTGAAGGAGGTAGTGATTCATGTTTTATCTCAAGTAAGTTTTCTTTTCTAAATTTTACTTAAAAGATATTTATAAACATTTTTTGTGAACTGAATATTTAATAACATTTTTTCAAAATCTTTCCTTTGTTTATGTTTGCTACCTCTCTTTCTACATATTAATGAATCTCCTTACTTGATGTTTTAATGATTTTAAAATATACTAAAACTCATTTTCTACTTAATGTATAGGCTAATAATTAGATAACTTATTATTTGAGTTAAAGTTCTAAATAACAATTTCAACAATAACTTGAAAATCATTTAAAATTTTTTTTCTTTTCTATGTTTTTTTTAATGTATGCATTTGGTAATGGATGTTGATGTTATTTTCTAGGCATTTTAATTCATTGTTTTGAAAGTTTTATTTACATAAAAATCTAAACAAAAGACTAAAAATTTAACTTAATGGAGATAGACATTATACTTTGATTGAAGTGTTCTAAAGGTTTTTTTCCCTCCATATGATTGCTCCAAAGAAAACTTTTGAAGCTTTTGAATTGCTCAAAATATTTGGCATAATGCACTACAACCAACATCTAAAATCTTATCATTTTTTAAGGGGAGTGCCTATGTTATTTTGCAGCTCAAGATTACCAATAACCTCCTTTCAAGAACAAAGAAAATTCCTGTGACATCTGAAAACATCGGTGGCTGGAACACAGAGAGGTCCATAGGTGTACAGCCTAATCCTGAATTTGTGCGAGGGCTGTGCTGAGTGAAATGGAAACGAGGTGCCCTGAATGGTCTAGTCGATTAGATAGGGGCTGACATGGTGTAATAATAACTGTTTGTAAACAGAGTTTTAATGGACTTTGTGCAGGAGTCGGGATAACGATCAAGAACAGAACGTCATGTAACGTAAATATGTAAATGCACATTGATAGTAGAAGAAAGTGCAAAAAGGTAAATGCTGAGCAATTTGAAACAAATGCTGAGAATATAGAACTAGAGTTTGAGGGTGGAGAAATGCACCGCTCGAAGATTGGGGCACACAACTTTTAATTGAATAATGTTTGAAGTTAGTATGCGGTGTCAGACAGGCATAGTGGCAGCATGGCGATTCGGTCACAGTCTCTAGGACATCACGATCACGGTGCTAGCAGCTGCAAAAGAGGCTGAACCTGTTGGGTTGGTAGTCATCATACTGTGCGAGTGCAAGGAAGACTCTGTCACGATGCTTAGCCAAGTGTCAAGCTTAGGTGCGTGAGTGCAAGAGTGATAAAGATGCCAAGAGTGCTCTAATGCTTGATGCTTAAAATGATTTGCCAATCCATGCTAATTAGCAGGGTATTTATAGGGCTAGGATTGACGTGAGATGCAGACTGGATGCCACGTGGCCTGGGTCCCACGTAGCATGGGCATGGACAAGTCATGCTGACATGTTGTGTTCAAAATGTCAGTATCTAAGTATTAAGCTCAAAGTGTTATGCTTTGCAGGACAGGAATGGGGACTTAAAAACTACCAAACTGTGACCGCACCGCCTGGACTGCATGTTCTGGAGTCTAGAGGACCACCATGTACCTACAAATAGTGTCAAAACAAATGCAACTTGGAGCCTATGCTCTAGGACTACGTCTTTCCCCTCTTTCAAGTAGGGTCAAGCATAGAGATAATTTGG
>MNCI01000952.1:558790-578941 GCA_015680685.1 Gnetum montanum
GGGGGGGGGGGGGGGGGGGGTGAATGGGGGTGCAAAAGCATAGTAGACTACTGATCTTGGCTGCCAGAGGGACATCAGAGCTGAAATAGAGGTTGATGTCGAGTTCTAGAAGTTTTTAAAAGCATTTGGAGGCATTTCCCAAGTGTCACACTGTCTACGCTGCACAACGTGACGAAGTGTAGCATGAACACTTAGAAAAGTTTTGTAGATTTTAACTTGTCACGCTATCTACGCTGCACAGCGTAGCATAGCGTAGCACCAATACTTTGATAAATTTTGCCAAATTTTGCAATGTTTCTTCGTGGCACGCTAACCACACTCTGGGGTGTAGTAGGATGGATAGCCTCGAAAGTTAGAAAATTGCCAAATGCATCTTCCATGTTTAGATAGCTTGACAAATTTCTTGTTCAACACTTAGAAAAATTTGGCCCTGAAACTAGTGTCATGCTAGCTATGCTGTGTAGCGTAGCAAAGCGTGACAGGCCCAATAAATAGAAAATTTGCCAAACTGTTTCATCCATCTTAAGCACTTTTGACAACCTTTAGCGTGGTACTTGGGTGGACTAGCAACTAGGACATGTGTCAAGTTGGGCAAGCTGGAGAGCATAGCAAGCTTAGTAGTCCAGGAGATCGAAAATTTGCCAAATTGTCTGGTCCATCCCCAGTAGACCTTGACCACTTCTAGCTTGACATTTGTGTAGACTAGCCATATAAGTGTGTGCTACGCTAGCTGTTTTGTGGAGTGTAGCACGTAGACTTAGACAAATTTTGCAAAAATCAGGACTTCCAATGTGCTATGCTATCTACGCTGCACAACGTGACACTAGAATGAGAAAAATTTCACCCAAGTTTTGACACTCAGACAAATCTGTCATTGAATTGCAAGAGCTTGAAATTAGTGGTGTTTCAATTCCTTTGTTTTTCTCCTAATTCAGTTGATCATCTAAAAATAGATGAAAAATATCCTTGATGCTCTAATGTCTCAAAATTTTTGCTGTTTCCTTTATTTGAGCCAAAAATAGCATATTTCCATCTTATTTTTGATAAAAGTTTTTTTCTCACTCTTATTGCTTATGGAGGAAGATAATCAGAATTCTCATGCTTATCTGACAAAGATATCTTAGTAGAATCCTTTTATTAAGTTTTTAATTTAATTCATTTCTGTATTATAGGTTTCCAATGCATCAACATGTGAAAGAAACTAGAGTGAATATGCATTTATTCACTCAACAAAACACCACAGACTAGGCACTACAAAGGTTGAAGATTTGGTTTTTGTTTATTCAAATATTAGGTTATTATCTCTCAAGGTTCTCAAAATTACAAAATGGGCCCTCATCGAATATGGGATTATGGAGGATCTATGGATGATGGAGATGATGAACTTACTATGGAAGTTCTAAATTTTAATTATGAAAATATCTTTGATGGTGGTAAAAATAAAAAATGTATGTAAAAATAACAGTAACAATATCATATAAACAATATTAAGTATATTACAAGTTTAGCATGTTAATGTATTGGACTTAATGTGTCATGTACTCATTTAAAATTTTTATTTATCAATGACCAAAACTATTCTTAATATATATTTTTGTTTCTTTACTATTTTTTTTAAATATTTATTTTTTAAATAAATTCTTTTACAACTTTTGTCAAAGTTTACGAATAGTTAATTGTTCTTAGATACCAACAAATAAAAATATTGTAAATTTTAATTTTATGTAAAGTATTGTAAATTTTTAGATATAAAAATCATTGTATTGTACTGCATTTTAAATTGTTATTCTGTGAACAAAGAAATACACACATAATTTTATTAAAATATAAAAATGGCTAGAGTTACTTGCTGGTTCTATGGTTCTATGTTTAAAGATTGATTCTTTTTCGCAACCTAATTTTTTGCCGTGTTCGTGTTCGTTGCATTGTTAGTACGTGACATTGCCTCATTTGCCTCATTTCCCATTTCTAGAAACTATGCTTCGGACTGAGCGTTTCACTGCACAATGATTTGTTTTAATTACAAATTTTGCAAAGGATCTCAGATAGTGAAACCATGCTCCCTTGCACTAAAAAATGCATGCCACGAGTGCAAGGGGAATAGCTGTATAAGACAAGCTCTAATGAACTACGTCATGTGACTTGGCATGATAATGAGTGGGTACTGTACGATCAACTGTCCACGGTAAGGACAAAATATAAAGCCAAATTAAAACGTGCAACGATTACCATGACGCAATGCCATAAAGCGAACAAAAGGTGACTGTAGCGCAAAATTGCACGCAAGACAACCATCGCGCTAACATTAACAGGGCCTGCATTGGTTGCAGTGTGACGGCAATCAGGCCAGATTCAGAATTTGACGTCTTTTGTTTATTTATGCGGAAAATATGCTCAAAATTTCAGGAAAAAGTATAAGTAGTTGCCCAGTAAAATTTTTATACCTTACTTGTACTTATATTTATATATGTGTCTATGAGGTATAATTAGCATGTGTTTTTTTTATTGAAGAGAGATTAAACACTTTACATCATCACAAATGTAGGGTTATTAATTTTTATGGGGGTTAGATTCTCAAAAGATTAGTTACAACCTCATCATTCAATTAGATAGTTACAGACCTGTAGATTTGTAGAATATTATGATTTCTAAGTTTTTGCATGTTGCAATGACATTTTTTATTGATCAGAAGAACTAGGAATTACAGAATTATAAATTTAGAGCTATTCTAAAAAACGTTGGTTTTAGGTTTTAGAAAGAGTTTAACTTTTAAATGGCCTCAGTATCTCTTAATGTTACAAATTAAACATCCCTTAATAAAGGTGTATCACATATTTTATTTTAAATGTCAATCAAAGGAGGAAAAAAGAGCTATACAATAGGAAAGGAGCATGTTGAAACTTTAACTTACGTTTTACGCTTCGATTACAAATTATCAATGCTCAATTCCAAGCGTGATACAGGCAAACCATCCGCGGCACTTTGAGAACGCTTGTTTTTGCTGCCTTTATGAAAAAATCCACGACACACCAACATGCAGGAAAGATGGGGAGTTTACGCTGGGCGGTCACGATCCGGCAGTGTGCATTTCACTTTTGTTATTATGATGCATTCTCATGGGATTGGATCGTTCATGAGAATCCAATTCGAGAAAGCAACCTCGAAGTCATCTACATAGAGCATAGGATAATGGCTGCTGGGTTTTCGTGCGGCGCGCAGTTACTGTGAATTGGCGAAAGGTCGCGCAGCAGCAGAGCCGGTTTTTGAGCGCTCAGCGCCATGTTGATGTTCTCCTCCATGATGGAGACACGTGGGGGCCGAATTTATGGATACGGCTGCTCCTGCCGTGGCCGTGGTTGCACCAATACTGCTGCTCTGGTTTGTCATTGTGTGCAAATGGTGGTGGTAATTTGAAGTGTCGTTGTGGGACGATGGATGCTCTAATTTTCGTCTCGGTCACGTTTCTGATCTCGCACTGCCGTTGGTTTGTCATTTGTGTGTCTCTCGCTTTGGCTACGACTGCAATGTGTAATCCAATCAGTACGCAACCGCGGCCATCGCGGTGGACTCATCCGAGATATGTTCGTTGTTTGAGTTATATATATATATTCATATTGAAACAGCTCTCTGCTGGCTTCATTGATTTTGTGACTCTGCAATTTTGAGAGACGCCCTCGATTGGTTCACAGAAGATACTTTAGCAGTGTACGAAAATGTGTATGACATTATATTATTTTATCACCTCAGTATAGTGGAATGGCAGGCATCATTGTCTACATCGGTTTTCCGGTGCATGCTGCAATTAATTGGGATAAACATCAATTAATTAGCACGCATGCTGCATGCTAATGGTCTTTAATTGGAAAGACTTACGTTAATGGTCATGTCATTGCGGTGCATATTAAAGGTGCTTCTTAACCCAAAATCGCGACTTTAGTCATATATCCTATGAATTTTATTCAGGTTACGAAAATTATTAAGAAAATCAGTAAGTGTTTAATTTCAAGTCAATCCTTTAGCAAATTCCTTGAAAACTCCTTGCCATTTCTTTTGATGTGTTTTCTTTTTAAATTATTCTTCCAAAGTATTTTGAAATGAAATGAAATGAAGCTTTATTACATCTATAGACCCATAGGATTTTTTGGATTTTTTGGACAGGTATGACATTTTCATGAAAAATAAAGATAGATTCTACAAATTAACTAAGCACCAATGAGGGCATCAAAAATAATTCATACAGGCTTTTTGTTGTAACATTATAATGCTCTCTCAAATAGGTAATCATAGCACAAAAAAGACTCTTCAAGGGCTTCTAATTTGTACAACTTGCAAATACGCTTTTCTTTAGGGTGTGGAATTGATCTTCGACTTTCAATTCTAAGATGATGAGAACTTAAGCAAACCTTACTAATAGCATTCTAATAATTGATGGGAATAGTAGCTAGGAAATAGTGAACTTCTACATTTAGTTTATTAGATCTAATGTGGTGTAAATAAAATTGTCTCGTGCCTTTCACATTAGCCCACATCTTTGTTAAAACCTTCTACTTGACCAGTTAGTTAATATGCTGGATTTTGCTGCACATCCTCCCAAGAGATATTCTATTTTCTCAACCATTACATCCCCTAAAAAATACTAATCATAGTCTCCTGAATCTTCAAGAACTACTTTAGAGAATTTGTCTTACATTAAGATATGCAACCTATGAATATATGTAATGAATTGGTGCAAGGCTTCTACTTCGAAAGGTCATAAATTGCATTCACAAAATAACAACAAGTAAGGTATTTACATCTTCACCTTTAACTCATCGAGAAGAAAAGTTTTATGCACTCTTTCAATATCTTTCCAAAGTTTAGCACTAAGTCCAGGTCTTTCCAAAGTTTAGCACTAAGTCTAGGTCCCAAAGAACACATCCATATAATACAACAAGATAGATGATAGTAAAAAAAAATTTGTTTTCTAACCTTCCAAGCCCAAAGGCCTAAATGCTTGTACTTATTTTTGAAAGCATACAAAGACTTAAAACCTCATGCTATTTTTTCTTTAATGCACTTCCCCATATGTAATTGTTTATAAAAATAAGACCCAACTATTTGCACATTAATACCTTCAAAATGGAAGTTATAATAGTTATTTCTTGTACTCCATATCATCAATTTAGTTTTATTTACATTCACTTGAAGATCATATGAATGGCAATAAATTTCTAAAATTTGCAACTTATTTTGCATACCTTCTGTAGTAGCAGAGATCAAGGTAGCATCATTTGCATATAGGGATCCAATTTTGATAGCATGATTATCTTGCTCATTACACAACCATTCATGCATTTCATTAATAAAGACAACAAAGAGAATTGGATAAAGTTGACAACCTTGTTTAATGTTAATTTTGCTCTCGAATTGAAATATTTTCTTTGAATTGCTATATGTAATTTCAATAATCACTAATTAAATCTAAAGGGAGGCTGGTTTTAGGTAAGCACAACTATAGCTTTGTATAGATCACTAAAACATATGCTTTTGCAAAATCAATAAAACAAATAAAAACTTTTTTCTTAGATATTTTTTGTAAACTCTATGTAGTATCTAAGGGTAACTAAATAATCAATAATAGAGTGATTTTGTCTGAAACTTACTTAACATCTTACCTTAACCTAGTTATTTTCATCCCAAAAACTTATTCTCTTTTCTAGTAGAGTGCCAACAACTTAGCAAAAATATTACTCACACCAATCATTCAATAATTATTCAAATTATTTTTATTATCCTTTTTATATAACAAGATAGTTTTACTAGTTTTCCAATGTTGATCTAATCTTTGCTCCATTACTGAATTTAATTTGTGCTAAATTTTTCTATGAATAGAAAATCTTTCCACTTTAATAATTTTCCATATAAACCATCTAAAGCTATAGCTTTGCTAGATCTAAATTTTTAATACCCTTCATAACTTCCTCAAAACTAAATTGGAGAAGTGCTTGTTGTACAATAATAGTAGAGTTATCATCTTTTCCTATAAATAGCTTATTGTAAAATGAGCAAATATATTGATAAAAAAAGTAAATAAGGAAGAGGCTTTATAATAAAAAAAATTGCTAAGGCTGTCTAGATTCCCTTGTAATGATGTAAGCAAAATATTTCTACTGTTCCCTAATAAATTTCCTTCTCTTGGTTCTAATCAAGCATTTATATACTTTAATTAAATTTTGTCTATGATTCTTATTTATATTCTTAATATTCTACCTAGCTTGCACACAATCCTCATCAAACCACATCTTCTAAGCATCTTATTATTGTGAATTCATAACTTTCTATCATTACCTTTGACATATCATATTTTTAATTGTTTTTAAACATTGAGTAGTGATGGCAAGACAAATTAGTACAATGAGTAGTCCTAATGGTGGAAAGATTTTTAACTAATTATGACAAGATATCAAATCACTTCTTTCCATTACCTACATTTTTCACATATATTTGTTTTAAAAAATGCAGTCATATTTGTTAAAAAAGCCTAGCGTATTTTTTTATGCCTTTGTAAAAAACTAGTGTCCATTTCCTTGACAAACCATTTCTAAGATTTGAAAATATTCTTTTCTATTCTTTATAGCTTTGAAAAGAATCCATTTAAAACGGGTGATGCTAGTCTTTTTTTTAATGGCTTTAAAAAGTATCTAATGAAAATATTCATTGCTCCTTGATAAAGGATTCAAAATTTTAATGGAGCTCAAAATCTTCATCAACCTTGTTATAGAATAATAAAAATATTATTACAAGAACAATACAACATGGATAAGCTTTCCACAAATAATCAAAGAAAATTTCTATACAAGCATAGTGTTGCAAATCCTACAAGTACTTAAAATCAAATCCTACTTCTTTGGTTTCTTCTTGTATTTGATATAAGGCTCTTTATCTATTATAAAATTTTCTTTTCGAAACAAAGTCTATTTTTTTCATTGTACATATGGGTTATCATTTATTAAACAATTGGAAATAGTCTATATTGGGTCCAATTTTTGAATTAATGTTGTTAAGTCTTGCTTTCATAGCATACAACTTTTAAGGGTTCCACCATTACTTGTTAACCCAAGTAGTGCTAGAACCTTTAATAAAAGAACTTATATGGCTAGATACTGGATTTGATGGTTAGTCAAGATTTTGTGTTTACTTTTACTCTAATAAAATTTAGTTCATTGTTTTTATAAATTTTGAATTTTAGTTTCTTTCAATTATTTGATTCCAAATTTTATCTTTATTTTTTTCGATTTTTCATTTTCATTTCAATTCTTTTTTCACTTCTATTTTCTTCATGAATCTATTTTTTCTATTTTTATAAATTTTGATTTTTAGTTTTCTTTGGTAATTTGATTTCTATATATTTGAGAATCTTTTTCCACTTTTGTAGATATTATTTTTTTTTAAATTATTTGATTTTGAATTTCATATTATATTTTTCAATGTTCTATTATCATTCTAATTCCTAATAGCATGAGACAACTTTGGAATACATGTTCTTTTTTCTTTAGGTCAAATAGATTAGACATTAGACACGTAGAATTGCTAGTGCATTAGGCTTTAACAATTAAAAGTGATGAATCATGGATTGACTACATCGATTGGGCCTCGTTGACTAGGCCTTGTTGGCTAAGCCCCATTGATGCATGATTTGATGCATTGACATGACCTTGTCAATGTAGTGTTTATTGTTGCCTATAAATATATTCTCACCTGTCGTGTTTATGGCATATCTTCTCATAGTTGTAGCAGATCTCTTGTAGTTTTGTCATTTGGAAGTTAGAATATTTTTCTAAGGACCCACAGTAGGATTCAAGAGTGTACAAATCTTTATTCAAGCATTGTTGTACCTAAGCACAGCAGTGTGTGTGACAATAAAGATGATCTTTTTGATAAACCTTGCAGCTCTTTGAAATAGATTATTTATTTATTTATGCATTTAATGTTTTATGTAATTTTTCTTAATGCCTTAAGTAATTAAATAATTATTAGGCTAAATTAAGCTAGATTAAGTAGCGATGAATTAAGCACATAAGTACGACCACTTCGAGCATACACTTGGCACTTCGTAATCCCAATAATGCTTAATGTTTGGTAACTCAATAGTGCTAAATGTGTTCAGGATGTGTATGGCAAGTAGGAACGAATGCTTATGTTAGGATTAGTTAGGTGTAATTAGTTAGATTAAATTATCAATTAAATTACTTCATTTCTTTCATCCTTTATTTTAAGCACCCAAAACATAAAACAGAAAAATAATAAAAATCATATGCCTAAATTATGCTTAACCATACCTTTGCATATCACAAGTGTAATCAGGAAGACAATGAATGCTTGTTAGGGCAAGTTCACTTCTTAGAGGCTAGTGTATTGGAAGACATAGAATCATGGAATTCAATAGAATTGCCTGTGAATGCTTAGTGATTCGTATAATTGAGCATAGGGGTATTTGCTGCTCATCATTGGTGTCATTGCCAAAGATTATTTTGTTTAAAACGTGCGCTATCTAGGCATGGTGAGAATCATTAACATCGTTAGATGAACCTTAAGGTCAAAAATCATTTTAAAAATAAATATAATAATTTAAGCACATTGATAACTTATTCTAATTGTATAATGTCTTCTTCCCACAAGTGCAATGATGCTAAACTGCCAGTGCCTCAAGAATGCAGGGTGGTATATACTCATCTAGATGAGTATGTGCCTGACTTCACCTTCATCCTGCATTAGGATTAACAACTACAATGGCAAGATGTGGAGGGTAACATTGTAATGCCTCTTGATCGATCTTTGCCTAGGATGTTGCTCCAAACCCTTAGGAGGTTAGGAATCTAGGATCTTGAAGAAGAGTACGTTGTGCATGACCATAACTACCAAGACTATCATCCCACAGAAACACAATGTGAGAGAGATCGACACTAGGAAAAGCACCATGAGGCTTTGAAGGGGAAATAGTTTACCAATCCCTTGTTCCTACTCAACCAAAATGTTAATGAAGATCCTCCCTTTGGGGGTTCTCAACATAAATATTCTCCATCCCTTGATATTGGTGATGGGGGCTTAAATCTAAAGCTATAGTTTACTATTAATAATTCAAGTTTAGGCAAAAGTGGGAGTCAAAGTAGGGGCTTGAGCAAGCATTAAGATGACAAGAAAGCTGATGAACATGGCCATCACAAGCATAGAAGAGGTGGCAGCCATCATGGTGGTGGCAATCCTCCTTCCTCTTTGCCCTCTTCATCTGCATCTTCTTCTTCCTTTTCTAGTTCTAACAAGCACTATAGAAAGAACAACCGTGATGAAGGTGAATAGCAAGACAATGATAATTGTAAAGACCACCATGAATGAAGGGGTAGTAGAGGACATCATAGGCATCATTGAAATAATGATGATGATGAGCCTTTGCTAGCAACTTGGAGTATGTTGAATATCGTAGAGGTAGTAAAAATTACAACCAAGCATGTGAAAGATAGTTGGATCAAGTGACTTGGCATGAACAATATCCCCAAATTTGAGGGGGGATATAACTCTGATCCACAAACACATCTTCAAGACTTTCATGATGCTTGTGCTTTATAAAATATTGAAAATGATTGATAGAAATTAAAGCTATTTCCCAGGATACTCATCAAGGAAGCATAAAGCTCGTATTGATCCTTGGAGCCAAAATCAATTCGTAGGTGGAGTACAATGCTAGAGCTATTCAATGATAAATGTCAAACGTACTCTCAAGTGTCTAATTTAAGAAGGTAGATCTAAGGATGGAAGCAAGGAACACATGAACCCTTAGATGTTTCCATGAGTAGATACTAGTCTCTCATACACCAATGCCCTAGCCATGGTTATTCTTAGCAGAAACAACTTTGCCACATCATAGATTGACGCAGATTAAGAATGAGAACAACTCTTGGGGTTTATGCCCAAGGAAGACTATCAAAACTTAGAGCCCATCAGACCCAAAGGTTGATAGAGCAGGTAGCAAAAGAAGAAGGAGAGCTAAGAAAATGGAAAAGTGTTGAGGAATATAAAAAAGATCCTTTCATTAGAAAAAGGGAGGTCCAATTTTGCGACAACGAGGAGGAGTCACCACTTGATGAGGTGGTGTAGCGAAAAACCTTGGAAATACAAAAATCTATTTCCAATATATTGACCAAGGTTAAATTATGGGACTCTTTGGATGAAAAATTCCAAACTACTCTAAAAATCATAAAAGAATCAAGAGAGTAGAGTAGTGATTGTGACTACAAGAGGTAGAAAGAAGTTGAACGTGCCTACCAAAGGGGTAAGGGCAAAGCTACTGTAGTAGAAGTTGTGGAGATAGAATCAAATGATGATAATGGATGTGACATTTGCTAATATGAACATCCTAAAGGATGTTGCCCTATTGTGTCACACTTGTAGGAGTCTGGGGTGTATGTGCTAAGCCTAGAGTGGTAAGAAGGCAAGCACCTAGAAGATTGCCTTATCCTTAAGAAAATCCAAGGTAGTTCCACCAGCAACAATAAGCTTATTATCCAAGTGGAGCTCGACCGCAATCATATGAGCAATACCAGTAGTGACAACACCCACAGTCATGGGGGATGCCACCACCAAGGCAGAAATAGGCTTATAAGCAGCCAAATCTATATGGGTACTATGTTCAACAATTAATGTCTCTACATGACTCTTCTAGTCATGCTTCTTTTTAGCATCACTACGACCCTTCAAAATGTTATACTTTTTATTGTCCATAAACTAGAGGGGAAACCCCATATCCCTATCATCCTCCTCATCCTTCAACACATTCTTCTCCACCCTAAACCCAATTACCACTTGCTCCATCTATGCAGGGAAAAATTCCACAACAGCTGCAACAACGTAACACTACTAAGGCCATCAACTTACAACTATCTCCTCAGTTGAGTGGTTTAAAACCAAGATCCCATAAGAGACCATTCTTTTGAATCAATAGTCCTACTAAACTCTCACCTACTTATGCAACTAGTCATCCTATATCTCCTTCATCCTCTGCATCCATTCATTTTGAGAGCCCTTCAAACTAAATGCCTCCTAAGATCTACACAATATTATTAACCCACATTGTATCTAATTGGATCAAGGCTAAAAACCTTCCTAGGAAAAGAGCTAATCTTGGAAGTCCTCTCATCTATTTGCATATTGCTAGGAATGAGCCATGCAAAACTTTTCTTGACTCAAGTTCTAGAGTTAATATGATTTCTCATAAAATGTACAATGCCTAAAATCTACCTCCTCTCAAGAAGAGCAACATCCATTTAGAATTAGTAAATCAATCCATCATTGTTTCATTGGAACTAGTAGAAGATATTATGACCACTATCTATGGGTGGTCTTATCCTACTGATTTTCTATTAATCAAAGTTAACAATTGCAAGGGGGACTTTCCAATCATTATGGAAAGGGCTTGGTTGAGCATTATTGATGCAAAAATGGGCATCTGAGATCTTTTCCTAGAAATTTCCAAGGAAAATGAATTTGGAAAGATTAAGAAGAAGAGAGTTCCATGCATCATGTACACCAATACTAGGTGCAACTATGTGTAGGAACTCTAGTCTATGAAAAGAGCATCCATTTTTGCATGTAGGCAGTGTGCAAATGAGGCAAATATTCAAAGGTGCATGTACATAGTAGCCATAAAATAGAAGGGTAGCTAGTGGATGATAGCTAATCTTGGAAGTAGCACACTTTGCATGGAACCTGTTAAAAACATGAATCAACTAAAGCAGGTTCATCACCACTCTCTACTAATGCAAATGATGATACCAATTGGGGAAAGTTGGAAATCCTTGAATATTTTAAACAAGAGCCCTTAGAGTTGAAAAATCTACCTACCGTCATGGCATATGCATTTTTGAAAAATGGCAAGTTGATAATCACCAATGCCAATCTTGCTCCTGAATAGAAACAGATGCTCTTAAGGATGGTCAAAAAATGGCCAACAACCTTTTCTTGGTTATATTTTGAACTCATAGGGAGTATTCCTAGGATATGCCAACATCGTATCTACACTGATCTGGCCATGAAGCCAAAGATGCAGCTGCAATGGCGATTGAACCCCAAATTGAAGTAGATCATCAAAGAGGAAATTGAGCAACTCCTCAAGGTAGGGTTTATCTATCCCATTGTGGATAGTAAGTGGGTTAGTTAACTTGTGATTGTGCCAAAGAAAGGTGGTAACTGATGGGTCTCCATCGATTTCTAGCTGTTGAATATGACAACATTCAAAGATCACTTTCCATTGCCATTTGTAGATCAAGTATTGAACACTATATTTGGGCATTGCTATTACATCTTTCTAGATGGTTATAGTGGCTATAATCAAATCTAGATCACATTAGAGGATTAGGCCAAAACAACATTCATGAGTTCTTGGGGGACTTTTGCATATCGAAAGATAACTTTTGGTTTGTGCAATGCTCCTAGAACATTCCAACACTTGGTCTTGAGCATTTTTCAGCAACAAATCAGTTGCAGGGTGGAATTCTTGATGGATGATTTCTCCACCTATGACACCACATTTGAGTAAGCCTTGGACTACCTTAAGAAAGTGCTTAAAAGGTGTGTGGAGATGAATCTTTGGCTTAATTGGTAGAAGAGCCATTTAATGGTCTAGGAGGGCATTGTACTAGGGCACTAAATTTCTCAAGTAGGGATTCATGTGGACCCTAAAAAGATAAGGTTCATCTAAGGAATAACTTGCTAATCAAAAATCATTAAAGATGTTTGGTAATTCCTTGGGTACACTAGCTACTACTCATGATTCATAGAGAATTTCTCTAAGATTGCAAAATCATTGGTCGAGCTAACAAAGAAAGATGCTTCATTCATTTGGACCAAGGAATGCAAAAATGCATTTCAAAGCCTCAAGCAGAAGCTCATAGAGACTCCAATTCTACAAGCACATGATTGGCCTAGACCATTTCATATCATGACAGATGCATAAAATTATGCCTTAGGAGGCATGCTTACACAATTGGACAACAAGAAACATCTATATTACACCCACTGTGCAAGTTAAAGCATTGTGGGTATATAGTTGAATTACACCACAATGGAGAAAGAACTAATGGCAATGGTGTACGCTTTAGAGAAGTTCAAGCACTATGTGCTTGGATATAAAGTATTTGTGCACACTAACCATAGTGTAATTCTCTTCCTCATGAACAAACCAATAGTGAGCCCCTATGTCATATGGTGGTTGGTGATCTTGCAAGAGTTCAATCTTACAATGATAGATCAAAAGGGAACAAAGAATGTGGTCAGTGATCACTTGTCTCGGTTATGATGGAATAACAAAGATGAGAATTGACTCTTTGATCAATTTCCTGATGAACTTCTCTTTACAAGTGCAATAAATGAACAAGAGCCTACAAAACCAAAATGGTATGATGGCATCATCACTTATCTTCTCACTCAAGAGATGTCATAAAATCTAGACTATAGGAAGAAACAATAGTTTCTTCGTCAAGCCAAACATTTTATGAAAGTTAATGGACACCTTTATAAGGTATGCACCAATGGCTTAGTTCGTTGGTGTGTACCTGATGTTGATCAATTACTTATTCTCCAAGATGCTCATGAGGGACCTTGTGGGGGCCACTATGTTGGGAGATTCATGACCATTAAGATCTTTATGGTAGGGCATTATTGGCCAACCATCTTCAAGCACATCCACCAATTTTTCCACTCTTGTGAACATTGTCAACAAGATGGTGGGATGACCACCTGAATAGAGGGATCTTAATAGTGGATTTAACCATTAGAACCCTCGACATATGGAACATCAACTTCATGGGTTCCATCATGCCCATGTTAAATGAAAAGACATACATAATCGTTGTTGTTGAATACTACACAAAATGGGTAGAAGCAGCATCCATCATCAACTGTACATCATCTACTGCTATGCAGTTTGTATAAGAAAATTTTGTAAATAGGTTTGGAGTACCATGTGCATTGATTTCTGATAATGGAACTCATTTTATAGGCACCACTTTTTGCAAGCTCATGCAATGCTTAGGGGTTGAACATAAATTAATAACACCCTATCACTCCCAAGCCAATGGTTAAGTGGAGGTTACTAATAGGGAGATTACAAAGATCTTAACAAGAACTATTAGAAAATATAGAAGGGGTTGGAGCACAAGACTCAACAATGTCATTTGGGCTTATCGTTTAACATGGAAATTCCCTATAGGCTACTCTCCCTATGAGCTAGTGTATGGAAAATTACCAACACCTCCTGAGCTCTATACACTTTTAATAGCTCATGAATTGGATCTTGACCTTAGCCTAGCACTAAAAGAAGGATTAATAAACCTAAATGTACTAGATGAAAATTGATTGGTAGCCCTATCCTTAAATGAAGAGCACAAAGCATGTAGTAAACAATGCCATGACCTTAGGATAAGGAAAGTGAAATTTTGACCTAGAGACAAGGTTCTCTATTGGAACCCCACACACGTACCTCAACAAACTAAGTTCCAAATATTGTGGAAAGGACCTTATATCATTTATAAAACCTTTCCTTCTAGGGCCATGCTGATCTACAAACCTGAGAGCCTGAAAAAAAAGTAGTTGGTCAACACCCAACAAGTTAAACCTTTCCATGAATCCAAGCAAGCTAGTGGGAGCAACACCTCAACGGATGGACAATGTCACTCAATCTTCTAAATCTCCTCCTTTCAACTTAATTGTTGGGGAGATGGCCATCTATGCTAACCATTATAGTGGCTCCTTAGTTTTTCATCTTTTTATTTTTCACATTTTTTGTTTTACAACATCATTAGTACGTTTATCTTTATTGAATATTTTACAATTTCTTTTATATTTTTTCCTTGTTTTGGTGCAAATATTTCTTATTTTCTAATAAAATTACTTAATTGCTAATAGGACACAGTGATGCTATAGTTGGTTACTAATGGTGGTTTGTACCTAATATTTTTAATTGCTAATGTCTGGTTTCTATTTTTGAATTTTGATGACTGATAACTAAGATGGTTTTTTTTTTCATGAAACAAGCAATGAGTCCATGTCATCCACCCATCCACAAACTCTATGGTTTTCCTTGTTTTGGAAATATGAGATCTTGTTTTCATTAATAAAACTTTAATGAAATTGTGAGCTTGGTAGATTCCAATCTTGGAAAAGATTTAAAGGTTTGAAAAGGGTGTGGCTTCNGATAAAATAATAATAAAAAAATGATGATGGAAATTCAAAGTATACTCCTTCGACAAAATAAATGGGCTACAAGCACTAGTTATGGGACTAGAAAAACATATTACCCATGCTTGAAGGTCCCCTCTAACTAAGGCCCTTTCTCACATTCTGCTTCTCTTTTCTTTTCAAATAAGGAGCGGGGGTTATCCATGGAAGCATTCTTGTGTCTCAAGAAGGTGGATCAGTCCTAGAGTGGTGATGCAAAGTCACTAAAAGTGGTCGATTTTGGTTTGGACTAAGGTTGGACTTTATTAGGTCATTTAACCACAAATTTCACAAGGGGCTTCATGTGACCATGATTGGGACATCCATTCCATTCTCTATAACATGCATCAATGCTCTCCATAACTCACTTCACTACTAGTTTTCATGTTTTTATTTCATGTCTTAGTTTGATGTGTTGAAATTCCTAAATAAATTCTCCAACTTTGGTCCTTAACTTTTTGTAACCATCAATCAAAAATGGGGTCCACAGACTCCTTAATTGAGGTGATGTAAGGGAAAAAAGGACATGTGCCATTATGGGGAGGAGCCACTTGCATATCTCATGGTTTGGTTAGTTAAGTTGCTTACCCTTAGATGTTGCTACAATCAAATATTTTGTGCCCTCCATTGTGCATCCAACTGTGTGCTCCTTAAGGTAATTTTCTTCATAAAATCTCATTACCTAATCATTTCTCCATGTTATGAATTCCAAAACCCTCTTCTAATATTTTCATCATGTTCTTGGCTTTTTAGGCTTGCAATTGACCTAAATTTTGTTCAAAAGCTCCTTGCTTTTTATTATTTTTGATAAAGTCAACAGTGGTCAACAACCACATTGACTAGGCCCCATTGATGTAGCTCAAAAATTTTATAAATACCACCCAACACTTTGAAATTTTTTATCATTTACTTCAAAACAAGAGAGGGGTGGGGGGGCGGGGATGGTGGTGGGGGTGAGGTTTGCAATTTTTTAGAGCCCAAAACCTTCCAAAGCCTATAACTTTCACATCATTTTTCTAAATCACTTCGTTCTTTGATCCTATAGCTACCTAAGGTAAGCTCTTCGTTGTGGCAGCCACAAACCTTAATGTTTTCAAAGAAAAATTTTCAAAATTTTTCTAACTCCCCCAAAGGATTAATGAATAGAATAATATTAAATCATCAACTTTTGAGAGTTTAACCCTTCTAACAAACTCTAGTAAACCTAAAATTAATTATTAATATTAAAATAATCAACCAGGTCATGATCACAACTTAGCCAAGTGTAACTACCCCAAGAGATAAGGTATTCCCAATGTTTCAAAGTTACACATTAAGTGCTAATCCTTGGTCATGTTGTGATTACATATGGCACCTAGACCAAAACTCTCAAAAGAAGAAGGACCATCACAACCAAAGGACAAATGACCTAGAATTGGATGGGGCCAAGAAGAACAAGCCCAAGAGTAGGCAACAGAAACTCATGCAATGAGACCTCTTTGGAAGGAGCCCAAAGTGGAATCTGTTTGACATATTCTCGAAGAAGAGGCTGTGACTAAATAATTCCAAAGAGGAGAGGCATTAGGGCCTATACTAAGGCTTGAGGTCACATTGACACAAGCTTTCCTAGATACGATAAAGCCTAATGATGTCCAACACTTAGTTTTGTAAGAATTGAACTTTGGACTATTCTTGGAACATGCTCCAACAAAAGTTAAGATGCAATTACAAAGCTCTCCCATGTGGTCAATCATCATTGCCAGTGGGGAGTGGTACATGGGAGAGACATATCTCTTCTAGAATAGTAGAAAGGTAGGAGCCACTGTGGGAATCAAGGACATTTAGATGTCTTACTTAGTAAAAGAAATTGCATAGGCTCTTGCCTTACCTAATTTTGGCACCCATTTGGTAGAAATCTCAATGCAAGCAGACCTTGAGGAAAAAAAGGAGTGGACCTAGCAGTGTTATGGGTTGACTATAAGGAGTTTGGCCCGCTCACACCAACAAAGCATATATACTTCAAGATAGCAGCCTATCACCTTCATATAATGGTGAGGCCTAGCAAGGTGACAACCTTTTCTCCCTGTGCTTATGCTACTCTAAGGGGGAAATTCCTTGTTAACCTTCCATAGCTAATCTATCTAGAGATAGAGAAGCACTTCAAGGAGAATTTATGTGGAAGGATAACCCTACTCTTTCCATGCCTTATCAAAAAACTTTATAAAAGGATAGGGATAGTCTACTATGCCAATGATACAATTAAGCATACTTCCGTTGCCTCTTGGTCTGAGATGATGAAGGATAAGACCCCTATTATGTCAAAAGAAGAGGAGCAATAGTTGCCACCTCCACCACCCACTCAGAAAATGATGTCAGAGGCTTGCATAGCCATTAAGCACCTGTGTAAAATCCAAGAGCATCTCTTGCATGAGTGGTAGTAGTGAGCAAGAACAAGTGATGGGGACCCATCTGTGTACTATCCTGCAATGAGTCACCTTAACAAAGTGGCTTGAATAATCAGTCAAATGGAGGGAGGTGGGCCAATATTCTCAACCCAAAGAACATAGCTACTTGTGAGGTCAAATCCTAGTGCTTGAGAGATGATGGTATCTTTCTCGCAAAAACAACAATTCCCTAAAATCTCTAAAAATGTTGCTACCTTTTCAATGCACTCGGAGGAGGGAAAAGGGGCAACTGTATTAGTGATGCAGTAACAAGAGCAAGAGACATTAGTAGAAATGGTTGTTGACAAAATCACTAAAGCTTTGAATGCACCTATGGCACCTATACTAGACATTTTTACACTTAGAGATGTGTAGACATCTGTAGGAACTATCAACAGAAGACTGAGTGTAGCCTAGTTCAAAGAGTTGTTAGACCAACTGGTGGGAACTAGACAACCAATTTTGGATATCTTTGATTTTCTGGATAATATCATTGTAACCTAGTCAGAGCTACTCGAAGCAAAGGGAAAGTGTATCATTTTAGAAGGGAAACTCAAAATGGCTCAAGCACAAAACCAATGCTTGGCCATAGAGGTTGCTGAATTAAGAGCCTTTTTTGTTGATCTTGCTCTCCTCAACCCTACACTAACAAGAGTTGAAGCTTTTCAGTAGCTTCAAGAGAGACTTAAACAAGTTGAGGTAGGGATGGTGATGATTGTCTTTGACTAGTCCTTGGTTGAGGCCAAAACATAATTAGCTCAAAAGGACTTGGTTTAGATGTGCCAAGAGAATGAGATGTTGACTGTAGAAAATATTGCTTATAGAATGTTGATGTGCAAAAACAACAAATGCAAAAATTCATCCATCAACAATAGGAGTAGCTAGCCAAGGTGAACATTAAGCTTAGGATATTGGTAACAAAGGATAGAAATCTCTCTATGGAGGAAGTTTATGCCTTAGGCAAAAAATCTACGATTGAGATTATTGCTTGGAAGAATGAAGCTCTCAAATTTGAGAGAGTGAAGAACCACTACAAAGATTAGGTTGGCCTACAAAAGGAAGTTAATGAAAAACACATCTAGATGAATAAGGAAAAAGTCAATAAGACCCTCTAGTAACTCTAGCAAGGAAAAGAGGTGTGGAAACTTATCATTGATGGGATAGATGCCTATAATAAAGTGGAGATCCACATGAAGGAGTTGCAAATAGAAGAGATGATTGAATACATGGAGATTGCCAATCTCAGATATGTAAACCTAAAAATGCTAACTATTGGATGACCATGGTTAGAGTTAGAAAAATAAGTGGCCAACTTTTACTTGCTATACGAGGTAGAGTTTGAGCACCATAAGGAGACCAAGCAAAAGATTGAGATTGCAAATGTTGAACTCGAAGTTCTTAGGGTAAGATTCACTAATCAAATATCAACTAATGAGGACTTGAAGAACATGATAAATGACTATTAGGAACTACAAAATGCAATTAGGGTGTTTGACATCAAACACAAACAATTTGCTGTCTGGTTTGTCAATGTCAAGGAGTTGTTTCCAGTGATGCCCTGTCCTTAGGATGTGCCCACACTGACCCACATTAGCAAAGTTGCATGGATTGTGCATGATCCCAAGAGTAAGGAGGAAAATATGAAAACATTATTCGATGCTTTCTGTTTTTTGCCAGAACTTTCAACCATAGAAGGACAACCATAACAGCCTTAACCACCACGTGTGCCTAAAGTTGGAGAAGGTCCCTTAGAACCTCAGGAGCCTCCACCACCTAGGACCATTTAATCTTCTTTCTTATCTTCATGCCTTTAGAGGAATGATGTTTGTCAATTTTGTCCTAGTGTTCAATTTTGCAATCCTGAACACCAAAAGAATTTTGTAATGGTTGTATATCCATACACTCAGGCACTTAGTGTTTGTTTATGTTTGTTGTATGTGTGTCATCAATCAATAATTCCATACCTTCATAAATTTGTAAAGAACTTGAGGATGAGTTTTCATTCAGTCATGGGGGTATGATGAATCATGGATTGACTACATTGACTAGGCCTCGTCAACGCATGATTTGATGCATTGACATGGCTCCATCAATGTAGTGTTTATTTTTTCCTATAAATATACTCTCACCCATCATGTTTATGGCATGTCTTGTCATAGTTGTAGAAGAGCTCTTGCATTTTTATTATTTTGAAGTTAGAATATTTTTTCTAAGCACTTACAGTAGGAGTTAAGAGTGTACGGATCTTTATTTGAGCACTATTGTACCTAAGCACAACAGTGTTTGTGGTAATAAAAGATAAGCTTTTCAATAAACCTTGTAGCACTTTGGAATTAATTATTTATTTATGCATTTAATGTTTTATGTAATTTCCCTTAATACCTTAAGTAATTAAATAATTAATTAGGCTAAATTAAGCTAGATTAAGTAGTGATGAATTAAGCACATAAGTACGACCACTTTGAGTATACACTTGGTGCTT
>MNCI01000952.1:579279-622488 GCA_015680685.1 Gnetum montanum
AAAAAAAAAAAAAAAAAAAAAAAGAACAATCGTGCAATGTCTTGTTGAAAGGGTTGGAGGATAGATAAAGGTAGAAGATGCATCTAATGTAATGGTAAGAGTATTATCTAAATATAAATAAAACTTAGGCTCAATTCCAAGTTTGTCAAATCTATGACCCATAGGAATAAATTTTTAAGGGATCATCATTTGGAGTGATAGTAAGGTGCTTATTTCTCAAGTTGGGAAGATGGGTTCAAGACTGAGTGTAGCCATGTAAAAAGGCTAGGCTTTCACTTATCCACTAACCCTCTTAGGGCCTGGCTTAACAAAATGAACATTGAAGTTTTTAGTGATCCTTTGTTTGAGTTGGTGAGAACGTCCAAATAAATCTAAATGTAAATACTCATTTGATTGTACTTTTGAATTCTTAAAAAAGAGATTGAATTGTTGATTTTAGATATTTATGTTCTTATTATCAATTGTTGCTTTAGATCTACATCCCTAGGCTTATTAAGAAGCTTGTTATTATGCTAGTTTGTCTATGATGAAAGGTGTGCTTTGTTAAGCACGTATGAACAAGTGGTGAGGAATGTTTTCATAGTTTATTATATAAAAGCTACTAAACTTTTTTATCAACTACATATTGTCCACATTTCTTTTTGTTTAAATAAAGTAAACCTTAATGAAAACTGATTGACAAATTTGCATCCTTCTATGGTGAGGCTAGTTTTTATAGAAATTTTATTAAGAACTTTAGTGGCATAGTAGCTAAAATGGTAAATACAATCAAAGGTTCCTTAGAACCAAGTATAAGAAAATAAATAACAAACCTAAGATCTTAAGTTTGAAATACCAAGATGTTACATAAACAGTAGTAGTAAGATCTATGATGTTTACAACTTAAGAAAACATGTGATTCCCTTGTGACTGTAAATGTGCTAAATGTATTTTATTATAGAGACCATGTATGTGTATTTAAAACTCTTTGGTAGTAGCTTTTGGAGGAAACTGACATGAGCAAATTTCAAATGAGGTGTTAGCCTAGTGGTAAGACTCTTGATTTGAAAGCTCCAAATCATGGATTTAATTCTAGTGGGTAATCTTAACTTATATATCTTAAAATATACCTTAAGCTACGAAGAAAACTTACTTATGGCCAAGTATGAAGAAATAAGTAGGTGAATTTGTGACTAAAGTAAGTGAAAATCAAATGTAAAAGACTGGGTGGTTATTTGTTTCCTTATACTATTCCACGATGGAAGTGGGAAGTGATAGGTATGGATTTTATTATTGGGTTGTCTCATATTAGAATCAGGAAAGATTTTATTTTTGTAGATGCTAATTTGTTGATGAAATTTGATCACTTCTTAGCTATGAAGATAATGACTAATGCAGAAGATATTGCACAACTTCTCTTGTCTGACATAGTCATATTGCATGGCATGCTAGCTAAGATTATATCTAATTGTGATGATAAGTTTACTTCAAGATTGTAAAGAGCCTTTTAAGTAGTTAGGGATACCAAGTTCACATGAGATCAACATACCATCCTTTGACTAATAGGGAGACTCAACATTTTAATTAAGTCTTAGAGGCTATGATGTTATGGGCTTGTGTACTTTGCTTATGTTAGCTAAATTTGCCTATAATAGTGATTATCAAAAGCAATAGAAGATCGATGGGCTCTATATGATAATAAGAGAAGAAAATATCTTTAATTTTTGATGAGTGATAACGTATTTCTTCATGTATTTGCATTGAAAGGACTTATGCTATGTAAGTATGTGCTTGATTGGATGAAATCATAATTAAAGAAAGATGCCATTAATGTTGACTAGCAAGTAAAGATACTTGATAAGATAGAATGAAGATTGAGAAGTAAAGTTATACAAATGATAAAAGTACAGTAAAATATATATGGTAGCATGTGAATTTGACAACTAGTAATACCCATTAGTAATTTTTCATGTGATGGGCTCTTCAACCTTTTGCAAGTTATGATATTATTATTAATTACAAGCATTGCTGTCACTAGTATTTCCATTTTACTAGTCTCTAAAACTCTCTCAAATTTGAAAAACAACCTAGAGCTTTAAATAAATTAAATAAATGTGCATGCTAATGTATTTTAAAATTTCTCAAATTTGAAAAATTAGCTAGAGCTTTTGATGAGTGGCGAGGTACCCCTACACTCAACCATATGAAACGAGCGTAGCACGTGCGATCCGGTCGAACTCTGCAGACGGACTAGTTGTGGCACCTAGACAGTTATCCTTAGGTCATAGTTCGTTGTCTTCCCACCTGGACTAGTATTGTATATTTGTCACGTATGGTTTAGTCCAGTGTGAGGTGTATGATGTGTTCCTAATCTAAGCTACTCCTGAAGGTAGTGGACAATAATATTAACTAAGCTAAGCTAGGAGGAAAAGGGTAAGAAAATCTAATCTAGCCTAAGTACGACGAGCAACCGATTCCTTGATCAACTGTACACATCTTGGACCTCGTGCACGACTACCATTGGGACTACCAAGCGTAGATTCGAGGTACGCCACTAGGATTACCAAGCACAGATCCCAGATATGCCACTGGGTTACCAAGCGTAGATCCTGGATACACCACTGGGCTACCAAGTAGTCAAACTTAAATGCTCGTAATCAAGTCATACTCGTTCCGTGCTCTAGGAGTTTAAGGGTGAGAGAGAGAAAATAATAAATAACATTAAATAAATAACAAAGTGAATGCTACAATGATGAAGTAATCTCGATCTTTATTGTCGGTCATGTGCGTGTCCAAGTATGGCACACTCGAATAAAGACACCATACAATTACATTCACCACATTGCAGGCAGACACAGGAAAAAATCTAACTTTGGAGGGATCAAACTGCCAGAGCTTCGCTACTCTAAAACTTGGGATCCCCAAACAAGGGAGAGTCACGTCTTATTTATAGATATGGCGGCGGATTGCGATATCACGTACATGATATCGTAGGAAAGATGCGCTATCACGTGGGATGCAATATCGCGGCGTACGCGATATTGCAGCCTATGCGAATCGCATCTCATCATACCCCCACGACTGAATAAAAACTCATCCTCGAGTTACAAGGAAAATAAGCTTCATTGATTACACAATGGATAGGTATGGGATTATTAACTGGAAAAATAAAAATGAAATGATGCTGCAGTGTGAGAAGACACAACACAGAAAAAATGCTACACTACAAAAAATGGAACTCATGTAGTTCCTGGTGGCAGTGGCTCCTCCATGGGTGCTTTCCCCTTGTCACATGCTCCAAGCTTGGAAGGTTGACGATGCTGAAGAATGGCCTGGAGCTTCTCCTCTTTGATCTAAGGATCTTGTGTCGTCCATGCTAATGTTCCGATGTTTGATGAAGTTGGCACCTCCCACGGACAGGGTAGTTGCGGGAACATCTGATTAGCTTTGACATACTATGCCATGAACACCCGTCGTTCCTCTTCATAGGCTCTGGCTTTGTCTTTGTATTCTTGAAGCTCTATTAGCCGTCAAGCCAAGTCGGTTGCAACATCTTTTTGTCCCTGGTAGCTTTCTTTTACCACCGTAAGTTCAGAATTTTCGACATCTAGTTTCTCAGCCAACTTCTTGCGCTCTACAAATTCTGCTTCATATTTGATATGGGTGGAAGCTACCTACTGCTTGAGCTTTGACCTCGGCGTCCTGCTATTAACATGGCTAGGTTGGCATATCTAAGGTTTGCCAACTCCATGTATTCGCTCAAGTCTTGGATCTGCAGGTCCCGGTTCTTAATTTTTGCTTGATGGGCAAAGGCGTAAGTGTCCAATATGGCCCTCCAATTAGTGTGCTGAGCACTGATGTTGTGGATTTGAGCCTTGGCCATATGGATCTCCTTCTCCAGGATTTTTTTGTACATCCCCACCTGATCACGAAAATGCTCCTTCAGCTTCTCATGTCGTTTAGCCTCATTCTGCCCACACGCTTATCTCGATAGCTAATTTTTGGCGAATAGCAAGTACCTCCTCCATAGAGAGGGTTCGATTTTCTCTTGCTAAACGACTTACATCTTGATTGACCCGAATGAATTATTCTCGTAACTGATGAAAGTGTTCATCGAGAACATTCTTTTGTTTCTCCACAAAAGTCAACCAAAGGTTATCTGCAACCAACTACTTATTCTCTTCTTCTAAGGCCTTGAGTGCCTTAAGATGCGCATGAGTTTGTGCTTGAGCTGCGGAGGCATCCCAAGTGGCTGTCTCCTTTTCTTCTACCACCTTCTTATTTTCTGCAATTAGCTTTGTTAATTGCTCGGTTCTAAAGTTGTCTAGCTGGTCTACAGGAAAAAATTGCAAAGGACCCCGCTGTGCTCCTTGTAAGGCTACGAGCTGCTCTTGTAGTTTCTGCACTTCAGCTTCAGCATGCTCTGCCCTTACTTTGGATATGACCAGCTTCCCCTTTGTGGAAATGAGGTCTGATTGAATTACCGTTACATCCTGGGGGATGTCAAACAAAGACGTCAAAACTTGTCATGTTTAAAGAAATCTGTTCAGTGCATCCTCATGTTTCGCAGGAGTCATTGAGGTTCCGGCAAGAGTTTGAGCGTCTCGTGCTCTTGAAAGATCTGCCGGTGGCACAACAGGTACATTAAAGGATTCTTTGATATGGTCAGCGACCACTTCAGCAGCTTCTGTGGCATCCTAGTGTTGCATGACCACAGTGACCCCTTCACCAGTCTCTAACTATACTTGAAAAGATGTCGCATTTCCAGAGATCTATTGTGACCATCTGCTTTCCCCTCCTCCTGTTTGAATTGATAATTCACCCCTTGTGCGATCTAATGAAATAGTAAGATGGTCGGCATCATCGATGACATGGAAGAGGTTTGCGTCATCATGACTTCCCCAACTAACTGTCTCGACGATGGCTGTAAGATGGCTCATCGACGGTTTGTAGTCTTGTGGCTGTGGCGGCTGATCTTGGCCTGTGCTGAGTCTTGCTTCTTATTGTTGGCTGGGACCTATGGCTGGAGGTTGACTGGGTCCTACAAGTTGAGTTGCAGATGATCCATTCATCTGTTCTTCTTCTTCATCTGGTCCTAGTTCTTCGCCAGTGCTCTTTCTTGGAGCTAGCTCCTTTAATAACTCAGCATAAGAAGCATTCTAGGCCTTTCAGAGGACATCATTTGTGTATTCCTGAATACCAACCTGTCGGCACAGTTTTTTGATAAGGCAGGGAAAAGGCAACACCATCTTCCTTGACTTCCGTTCTTCAAATTGCCTTAGGATCTCCGTCAAATATAGATGGGGAAGGTTAGCCTTAACCTTTCCCATCAACACTGCACATCCCCTTACCGCATATGTAGATATTCTTTTCAAACCTTTTGTGGGGAAGAGGTGATAGGTTCCAATTTTGAAATAAACCTGCTCTTCTGTCATCAATTCTCCAAAAGTTTTATCTCTGCCATAAGCCTTCTCTAACCAGTCCTTTCTCACATCAGGGTCTGATCGGATAGATAATCGAGCAACATGGGGGCCTGACTTCTGAAGGTTTAACACTTCTGAAATTGCCTATGCAGAAAAGTCTACTATCACACCAAAAATGTTAACCGTGGTGCCTTACTTCTTATTGTGCCAAAACAGGTAAGTTTCACCTAAGTACCAGGCATCGCACTCAGAGAGGACAGGCCATAAGGGAGACCCTTTAAGGTGATCCCTAACAGCCTCAGGAGCAAACTCTGCAAAAGGTTCAAAGTTAAGCTCCATGATCACCGCAGCAATTGTGGACTTCATATGGATAGCCTGAACACATTCCGGGGGTAACGTGAGTTGTTGTCCTGATTCAGGCGCAACAGCAACTCCTCTTTTTGCCTACCCGGATCGTCTGGTAGGAGGTTCTTCTTGATGGATGCTAAATGATTGCACCTCCTGTTCTGCATGTTATCCAACAGGGACCCGTCTTCCACCTCTCTGAGGTTGTTTTGCTTCACCTTAAACGGGACCTCCTTGCTGTGCACGTTTTGGGGCCATCTGCAATCACACGGGCCAAACGTTAGTAAGGTTGTTTTCAAAGTTAAGTTATACCTTACTACATGCCTTTAATTAAAGATCTTATGTTATCATGTGATTGTGCCCTAAAATTATAATAATGGGTCCTATGACTTAGGTGGGTTTCATTTTAATCTCCCGGTGTACCTAAGGTCATATGATTTTTGGCACAATTTTTCTAAGTGTTAGTGTTAATTACCCTAATTGATGTCCTTTGGGTGATGATAAATTTCAAAAAAGTTGGGCACTTTTCAGCAAGTGTGTCTCCCCCATGACTAAACTGAACACTTCGGGTTCAAGCATGTTCAAATAGAATTAAAATCAGAGCACTAGTGAGCGAGATATGAGTGAAAAAGTGAGGGTCACGCAATCGCAAGTCGTAGAGAAAAATTTCAAAAATTCCCCCCCACGTAAATGGCAAAATGATGCTAAGTGTTACAACGGGGGATCCTATTTATAGGTAAATAGGATGCAATATCGCGTACGGTACATCACGTATGCGATATCTCGTCCCCAGTGATGTGGGACACATGACAAATACCGAATTTTTAAGGATTTTCTTGAAATTAATGGTGTAAAATGAGGACATTGTCAAGTATTAAGATATCCTAGGGTAATTTCATTAATTAGAGAGGCACGCTTAATGAGAATGATGTGAATTTGAGTAATTAAAAATTTGGCAGTTATGAAGAAAAGGGAATGTAATGGTACATTGGAATGTTAAAATTTTGAGGGATAATAAAAGGGAAAGAAAATTATGAAAAATTAAGCTGAGGGTAAGAAATTGTGTGTGTTGAGCTAGAGAATTAGTGAAGATTACGAAAAATTACACAAGTGGGTCCTCCCCAAAGCAGGTTTCAACCTATTATGCCCTTGTGTAACCACACTTAAAGTGTCCGTGGGTACTAGAAGGGTTAAATGTAATCTGCACTAACTCCACAAAACACACACATGTAAATATCACCGAAATGAGATGAAAATGCTATGCTACACGGGACATGAGCGATAATTACACGAACAGTGAGACGAGGTGGAGTATAGAAAAGGATCGTAGAGATTGGGACATGAGGTATCTGACCTAGGGCACAATGAATCCTGCGTGTAAAGCATGATTAATGTGTCATTGACCCATCATTCCAAGATCAGGACCAAGTCCATCTTTCTAATCAGTGACATCACATTGTTTCATCCCATGGTGACCAATTATGAGAGTACCATAACAACAAGGCGTACGATCACTTGGCATTTAGTAAAAGAGAGGAGTGATTTTTGTTTTATGGCATTTCTTTTTCTTTTCTTCTTCTTTTCTTTTTTTTTCACTTTACTAAATCCAGAGACGCTGCCAACCTTCAGGCATGGGTGCATGTCTTTCTAGTGGGACCCCCTAGAACAGCTTTTGAATTTTGAGTGCCCCTTTTGATTACTCTTACTCCCATTTTTCATTAGATCTACAAGGATCTTAGTACAACCATACTGCATGATAACTCCCACAGGTGTCACCAAAGAAAATCCACAAGTCCCCTTGATGTCACACCCTAATCATTCCCTCTTGGTGCATCCTTCTTCATTCGGGGTACAATAACACAAAATTAATTTTAAGTTTTAGAAATTTCAAGAATATCACTATACTCTCGAACAGAACCTCTTTATTTATAGAGTGGATGAGTGGGTGTAATGGGCTCACTATTCCAAAAAATTGACCATTCATGACTTAATAACATAGAACACACCTCAACTAATGATCCACATGAGTGTTTTATGCGTAGATGAGATTACTTACAAAAACATGAAAATACAAACACACAAAAAGATAAAAAAAAGTTGAAAAATGAAAAAATGGAAAACAAAAAGTTGTAAAATTAAAGAAAATGAAAAATATTTATTAATCCTGCTTACTATTGAAATGGGGGACCCCCATAACTAAATGGTTGAGTATGGCAAGGATTAATAAATGGGAAATAATGATCCTTGCATGTTGGAAGTATTGGAATCGGTCCATACTTATCCCCTTGGATTTCACACACTTCATAATAAGCATAGTGGGGCACTTCATACGATGTAGTTCCCAGATAACGAGTTGACCCACTATGATATTTAGGACCATTAGATGGTATGCAAGGATTAGGATGCTGCCTCCCATGGTTGTGTTCATTGGGCCGTATTGTTGTTGGAGTGTAAGTTGATGGACTTGATGAAGTTACATGAGGCATTGTGTTCGAAGGTAAGGGTGCACCACAGGGTTGGACTTGTGCTGGGTTGGAAGATGCAGTGGCCTCAGAGTTATGTTGTCCCTTCCTACGGCCATGTTTAAAGAAAGGACGCCTTTGATGTTGAGGAGGTTTTTCACTACTGTTAATAGCAGTAGCACAAGTGTTGTTCGTGAGTTGTTGCTGTGGCACAAACACCTTAGGAACAGTTGGTGGCATTGTGGAAGGAGGGAAAGGATGAGAATGTTGAAAGTTGGGAGGAATATAAGGTGCATAAGGTGGTGGTTGTGTTGGAGGTATGGGCTGATAGTATTATGGAGAATGGTATTGTGGTGAGATAGAGTATGTTGGCCTAGTTGAAGAAACAGGGTGTTGAAAGTGATAAACATGTGGATTCAGAAAATATGAAGGGTGCCTCCAGTCTAAGGGTGGATTCCCCCACGACTGGGATTATTGCCATTGTGATCAAACACAGTATCTTTGTACGAACTCTGGATGTAACGTGTTTCCCCAATGCTCATGTAGATGTAACAAGATTGGGCATTGGCCTTTGGAGTGATCATACAGGCATATGTTGCATTCATACATATGATTAGCAGTTGAGCACTTATTCCCTTTATTCTTTTTCTCCGAATGTCTAATGTTTTGTCCTGCTTTTTGGGTTGTCAAAACTTTATCTCCAATGGTGTTGACATATTCTCCAATGGTGTTGACATATTCTTCACACTTTTGATTCATCCATTCCAACATCTTATTGATCTTTGCCTCGGCTTCTTCCAACGATTGTTGTATTGGCAAAGATGATGTTTCCACCTTGAGATTTGTTGATCTATCCTTTTCATAACCATGGACCTTTGTTAAGTTGAAATTTTGGTCCCGTTGATATTTTTCAACACTTTCCCACGTAGCTAATTCTCCTTCTTCTTTTGCTACCCTTTGAATAAGCTCTTGAATTTGATGGGTTTGTAGTTCGTATAATTGACCTTGGGCATATGTTCCTAAGGTCTCTCTTGTTTCATTACGTAGCCCATCAATAATTTTGTACATTAGCCTTTCCTTGGAAAACCCATGGCCTGGACAGTTGTTTAACAGTGCATAATATCTTTCTAAGGCCATGTCCAAGGGTTCATGTTTAGCTTGTTTCCATCCTTGGATTTGTTTCCTCAAGGCTGACACTCTTGCATAGGTTTGATATTTTTCGTTAAAGACTTCTACCATTGTTGACCAACGTCGTATTGAACTTGGTTTTAACAATCTATACCATACTTTAGCTTGGTCAACGAGTGTCATAGGAAAGAGCTTAAGTTTTTGCCAACTATTATCAATGTTATTCCATGTGCAGGCATCGTAGAAGGCTAATAAATCTTGATGTGGATCTAAGTCATAGCCTCCTGAAAATTTGGGAAAGTTATTTAACTCGAGCCTGGGTAGTCGGCTCTCTTTATGATGCCTACGTGAGATTCGAATGGCCTCTTGTATTTGCGTTAAGCTTGTAGTGGCCAATGGGGGTTCATCGTCATCTTGTAAGTTATGCATTCGTTTCTGGGGATGACGTTGTTTTTGTTCATGTTTATAAGAAACTCCCACTTCAGGTTGTATACTCCAATCTTCATCGTCATATAGCTCATTGGTACTCCAATGAACTTCCTCACTAAGTTTGGCTTTATTATCATCTTGTAGGAGAGGCATTGTTGTGTGTGAATTTATGTGACTTTTTATAATTACTTCTTTTTAAGAGATATATTGTTAAGTTCTTTTCAGCGACCTTGTATGATATAACTAATCTAGATAACTAGCACCATCCTTGGTAACGACGCCAATGATGAGTGGCGAGGTACCCCTACACTCAACCATACAAAATGAGCGTAGCATGTGCAATGCGGTTGAACTCCGTAGACGGACTAGTTGTGGCACCTAGACAGTTATCCTTAGGTCGCAGTTCGCTGTCTTCCCACCTGGACTAGTATTGTATATTTGTCACGTATGGTTTAGTCCAGTGTGAGGTGTATGATGTGTTCCTAATCTATGCAACTCTTGAAGGCAGTGGAAAATAATATTAACTAAGCTTAGCTAGAAGGAAAAGGGTAAGAAAATCTAATCTAGCCTAAGTGCGACGAGCAATCGATTCCTTGATCAACCGTACACATCTTGGACCTCATGCACGACTACCATTGGGACTACCAAGCATAGATCTGAGGTACGCCACTGGGATTACCAAACGTAGATCCCAGATATGTCATTGGGTTACCAAGCGTAGATCTTGGATACGCCACTGGGCTACCAAGTAGTCACACTTAAATGCTCGTAATCAAGTTGTACTCGTTCCGCGTTCTAGGAGTTTAAGGGTGAGAGAGAGAAAATAGTAAATAACATTAAATAAATAACAAAGTGAATGCTGCAATGATGAAGTAATCTCGATCTTTATTGCCGGTCATGTGCGTGTCCAAGTACGACACACTCGAATAAAGACACCGTACAATTACATTCACCACAATGCGGGCAGACACGGGAAAAAATCTAACTCTGGAGGGATCAAACTGCCAGAGCTTCGCTACTCTAAAACTGGGATCCCCAAACAAGAGAGAGCCACGTCTTATTTATAGATATGGCGGCGGACTGCGATATCGCGTACACGATATCGTAGGGAAGACGCGATATCGTGGGGGATGTGATATCACGACCTATGTGAATCACGTCTCATCAACTTTAAACAAATTAAATAAATGTGCATGAGCATGCACCTATGCCTCTCTTACTTTTTTCTCTTCTTCACTTTTTTTGGCTTGGATCAACTAGTATTAAGTGAATGCATCGTATCAAAGTAAATAAACTAGGCAAGGGAAGGACAAACAAGTTGTTAGAAGAGAAGTAGGTAGGTGAATATAGACATATTATACCTACTAAGCTATTGCAATCAAGTAAAGTAAGGGAAGGAAATGTAGTAGAGGCTTAGCAATAGCAATGTTGGCATGGCATAGGCTTAGCACACATAGTATCTCTCACATATAACATTCCTCACCCCTACACCCCCAACCCCAGTGGGCACCCCACCACCACACATAGTATCTCCATGGTACTTACTTTTAAATCTTCCAAGAGGAAGATTCTTAAGGGGAGAAGGATGTAAGACATGTATTTAGCCACTCATGTTAATACCTTAAGTTATCTTAATGGTCCTCAATATGTGGTTGCTATGTATGCTTGTTGATATGTATGTTTTATGTGCTTGGTCATTATGTGATTAATATTATACAATGAGGTGTTAACCTAGTGGCATGAGTCCTGGCTTGGTAACCCCAAGTTACAGGTTCAATTCTACTAGGTAGCATTGAGTTATAAACTTCTGTAAATCTTGAGGTGTGCTTCTATTTCAATTATTGTAGGTTCCAACACCACCTCCCCTCCTTCCCCATTATGTGATTAATATTAATATTATGTTTTCTAGTAATTAAGCACAATAATCTTGTTTGGATAGTTGATAGGGACCATGGATTTTAAGATAATGCATGGACAATATGATCAGTATACATGTGTAGTATCTTATTGAAAATTTTATTATGTTTTCCTAGTTGGTTGTAACTCTATAAATGTTAGAATTAGTAATATGTGTTAAAAGAGTGTTTTCCAAGGGAAAAGCTCTTGTTACTTAATTATTATATTTTATTTAAGTTTTTTAAAAATTATACATAAAAAAGTTTTATTTTTTTCTTAATTATATTTTATTTAAAGGTTAGGAAGTATTAAGTTTAATAAGTCTAATTTTTAAATTTTATTTATTAGTTTTATCTTTTGGAAAAGCTCTTATTATTCTGAAAATGAGATTTTACATTTTGTATTTTAGATAAGCAAGGTGCTCATTTATCAAGTTGAAGACCTAGGTTTGAACTTTAGCGCAACCACTCAAAGAGGTTTGACTTTCACTCATCTACCAACCCTTGCCTACCTAGATGAGCATGGTAGCTTCGAGTAATGATTTTTATTTTTATTTTAGATAAGCAAGGTGATAAGTGGTAGTGGAGTGTCTTTTGCAGTTTGTTCTCCACTAGTAATGTGCTTGAGTTTCTCAATGCTTATCCTAGCCACGCACATGTATGCTTGCCACTTGGATGCCTTTGTTTGTCACGGGACATGTATCCATGCTTTATTTGCCCATATTAGTATGCGTAATGTGTCTAAACTATTATGCCTATATTGTTATGCATGATGTGTCTGTATCCTTGTATGATGTATGTAAAAAGGATAGTCACCTAGACACTCAATGCTCATACTTAAAAGAAAAACCTTTGTGATTAACTTTTAGTTATGAATGTATTTCTTAGTGCAACCTATTGTAAGGAGCAGAACTATAAATAGTAGCTCACCGAGAATTACAGTAACAAATTGTTAACGACAACTACAAACTTTAAACTTCTACATATAAGGAAACACAATGCTTTACCCACAATAATCACAAGTATATTGTGCACTTAAATCATGACCACGGCATTGATAACATGATAACTAAAGCAATAATAAAGTTACCAGAACAAGTATAAGTGTAACCTTGTTTGACTTCACATGAACTACGTCTTTGAAGTTCTTAAATCAATCTTGTCAAGTTCATGATGGGTTCAATTTCTTTGGAGAAAAGATCTGCTTGTTATGTATTGTTTGCGACTGGGTTGAACACGCACATGGATCTACAACTTAGACGTGAACATCAGCGAGGTTAATCTGTGGTGAATGCAACACATGATCTACCTCTTTCTAGTTCTTAAATGAATCTTGTAATGTCCATGTTCTGCGACGGTTCAATTTCTTTATAAAAAAGATCAATTTCTATACAGAAAATATCTGGTTGTTATCTATTGGTTGAGACTGCGTCGAACACACACATGGATCTACAACTTAGTTGTGAACATCAGTGAGGTTGAGTGAGGTTAATCTGCAGTGAATGCACCACCGTGCAACCCATGAACACTTCTAACTTGCAAGTTGCAACAATACAGCAATTTGTAGCCGTAAATCCTGCTGTTAATACTTACGATTAGAAAATCTTTAGGAAACGCAGAACGCACACAGATGACGCACTATTGAAAGTGCTTACCGTCGGTGGGAACCGTTACCGAATACAAAAGCACCGATTGTATAGGCTGTCATCTTTCAAAGTAAGAGGATGGCCCCGCGCCCAACTGCTAACACTGACTTTAGACGAGAAGCATCATATCTGAAATAAGCAACATTGTTTTTTCAGAGACCAAAACTACGCATTTTCCGTTTTTATAAACATTGTTTTTTTGGGTAAAGAGACTGAAATTTGTACACCAAAGCTACGCATTTTCCGTTTTTATACGTTTCTGGGTATGGTTTAAAAAAGTCACGCAACCCTTTTCGGTGCATGCTTCTTTATATAGATAATTAATAATTTCTACATAATATCCAGCAGAGTCCAATTTTAGGGGCAAAATTGAAACCCAAATTAAATCGCGCAACGACAGAGATGACGTCAGGACGAAAAGCGACCACTCACCGAACAAGCACAAAATGTGACGTTATGGGTACTATTCAAGCTGCACAGCCATCCCAGTAGCGGCCTGGATTAGGTGCAAAATGCCTGTGGCCCAGGCACAGTAACTGCTATTTTGTGAACATACAGTAGGGCAATTGAAGATTCGTTTTCGCCGTCTTTCGGAAAAACACGCGCAGAAAGAGCGTCTATCTGCCAGAAAGATGGGGGACTTTAGGCTGGGTAGTCACCATCGGAAACTGTGCTCCTGGCTTTCGTGATTATGATACCATATAGTCTGAACGGATTCGGTATTGGACTTTGAATTTACAATGTTAAATCTGCCGGTCGCGTCAGGCGGGTCCGTCCATGAAATCCGATTCCAGAAGGCAGCTGCCGCCCTGAACTCCAGAGCTCAGCCTTTAAGAGTGACAACCGAGGGAGAATCGTAATTGGGATTCAGTTTTCACAGATCATCTGGCGAAATGTTGGAGAGAGACGTATTGGGAGAAATTCTGAAAAGGGTGGACGGGGACACTCTGGCAAGGGCCGCGTGCGCGTGCGCGGACATGGCCACCATATGCGCGGACGCTAACCTCTGGCGCACCTGCTGCGAGGCTCTGTGGCCGTCCGCGCGTCAGCCGGCGCTCCAGAACGTGGTCGAGTCCTCTTTCGGTGGCTTCCGTCGTTTCTACTCGCAATGCTTTCCCAGCTCCGTGTACACAGTCGAACACTGCCGGAAAACAACGAGGGAGGCGCAGGCGCAGGCGCAAGTGGCTGACATTTCCGGGGACGATCTGGTGTGGGCCGTGGACGTCTGGTTTGGCGACGACGTCGCCTTCAGCCAAGTGGCAGTGGGCGTGTCCTATGATGCCTGCAACGGACTCGGACTCACCCGGGAAGACGTCTCCGACGGCGAAAAAGAGGATCTGCGTACCTGGTTTCTGCAAACCCCCTTCAGCCTCCGCTTCAATGGCGCCGACAGCGCCGGGTCCGGAACGAAGGTTCTCGGGAAGAAAACTGCCGGGGCCGGCTGTGAGGCGTGGAGGAAGCGGCGAATGCTGGCGGACAAGACGAGACTGAGCTGGATTGTGCTGAACCGGCGGACGAAGGAGGCCGTCAACCTGTCCACGCCAACGTGGGCTCCGTCGGAGGTCCGCTGGGACAGTTCATGGCGGTGCGCGTCCGAGGACGAAGGGGACGGAGGAGAGTTAGTTCTACGGTATACGAGCGCGGTGCCTATGCCTTGCCGACGAGGCGGCGGCCTTAAGTGCGTGATGGATGTGCGATGTGCAATATCCGAAGCGGAGGACGAGCAGGAGACAGCGGCGAAGGAGTGGATGACTGTGCACGAGGTTTCTCTGCACTTGGAAGAGCTCGAACCCGGTCGTGGGCATTTGAACGGCGCTGATGGTCTGCGAGCTTTGGCGGTGGCCATGGCGCCCGCCTGGTGCTGCGTGCGCCGCACAGTTAGCGTGAATTCGAGAGAGGTCGCGCAGCAGCAGAGCCGGTTTTTGAGCGCCCAGCAACAGCATCTTGCTCGGTGGGCGTGGGAAGCTGAGGCTGAATTCGTGGATGCCACGGCGTCCGCCATGGCCGTGGTGGCGCTGCTTGGCCTGTGGTGTGTGATTTTGTGCAGATGGTGTTGCTGATTTGAAAATTCGTTGTTGATGCGAGAATCCAGGCACGTTCTGATTTCCTGTCCCTGCGGTTATTCAATGTGAACAGGTGCTCAGTCCGTGATCTCGCATTGCGGTAGGTTTGTGATTTGTGTTTCTCTCGCATTCGCAACGACTGCAAGGTGCAATTCTGCAAGCAACCGCGGCCGCCGCTGTATCCACGACTATAGATACTTCTGCTGTTAGGGTCAACCGCGCTTGATTGTCGAGAAGAAAGAAAAAAAGAAAAAAGGTTGTCTAAAGAAAGCAAAATAAACAAATAAATGAGGAACACTGTAATATCAACGTTGCCCAATGCAATTTGCAGTGGAACGCCCGCCATGGTCCACATTATAAGCTACCAAAATGTGTATGGCATGACATGATCACCGAACCATGGACTGAATTAAACGTCAATTAATTATGCTTGCAAGTTGATTATTAAGTATGCTCGGCCGAGAGGCAACTAGAACGCATTCTTGGTCCCATTTTATTTGGGGGGGTTGTTAAGGTGATGTGGTCCCATTTTATTTAGTACACATAGGGCCATTCAAGTTCTTAAAGCTTTAATGTCACACATAATATTTCAATGCTTTCAATGTGAGACCAACTCAACATCTTGAGGCCTTAATGTTAGGCATATAATATATGTCAACTCTAAAATAAATAAATGTTTTTAAATTAACTTATTCATCTTAACAATAAAATAAACTTCGTGAAGCAATCTTTGAGATATTGAAATAAATAAATTTTCTAAAAATAACAAAAGAAAAAAACTTTGTACCAAAAGTAACTTCAATATATATTTATATATTTATATATTTTCAAACTTTATAAAAGTAATTCTACAATATAAATAAATAACAAAAACTTCTTGTCTAAAATAAACTTCTTGAAACAATATTGGTCATGTTAAGATAAATAAATTTTCTAAAAACAACCATTGAAAAAAAAAATTCTACTAAAAGTACCTTAAAAAAAAAAAAAAGAACATCCATGAGCCTTGGCACCCCTAAAATATCCAAATTAAAATTTGGAAGATAAATTTTCTAAAAATAGCTAAATCCTACTTAAGAAATAAACTTTCTAAATAGCAATTTTAGAACCAAAATAAATTTTCTAAAAATATCTTCTTTTCATACTTAATATGTCAAGTGAATAAAGTTAAATTTTATAGAAACAACAATAAAAATAAAATTTCTCAAACTTAACTCCATGAAAAATTAAACTTTCTAAAAAAAACTTCTTGGAACCTTCTCACACTTACTGTTGGTCATCTAATGAGTCATTGGATGGATACGATGGGTATGCATCTATCGATGCATAGAAAGATGTGTCGATGCAAATATGTCAACGTAGTGTCATGTCATGCCTATATAAATGTTTGTACCTACTGCATTTATGGCATGTTATGTCATTAGTGTAGCCAAACTCTTATAGTTTTCTTTCACTAAAGTTAGAATATTTTTTTAAGTACCCACAATAGGACTTTAAGCAATTGTATGAATCTTTATTCGAGCATCTTGTACTTGAGCACATTGATGTGAACGACAATAAAGATGAGATTCTTGATACTCCTTGTAGCATGTGCACTAGATTAATGTTTTTTTAATGCACTTCATTATTAATGCAATTTACATTCCTATTTTAATTAATTACTGCTTTTAATAATAAACACATAAGTACAACCATTTTGAACATACCATTTAACATTTGGTAATCCCAGTAGTGGCAATTTGGTACACCTAGTAGTTGACACTTAGTAACCCAGTGGCATTCATATGAGTTCAAGATGTGTACGACAAGTGGGCCTAGATACTTATGTTAGGCTAGTTAGCTTAAGACTAGTAGATAGCTAGAGTAGTTAATTCATCAATCATTTATCTTTTTGTCTATACTTAGGTTTAAATATATAAAAATATAAACTATAAATAAATATCATATGCCTTGGCTCACACTTAACTATAGTTGAGAACCTACACAAGTGAGAGCTAAGAAGACAACGATCACATCTTTCCAAGTCACCCTCTTTGTCTATGGTCATACTTAGGAACCAAGTCCATAGAATTCGACTAGATCACTAGTGCATGTTTGTGATTCGTATGGTTGGGCATATGAACTACTCGTCACTTATCACCATTGTGAAAAAAATAAATAGTATAAAAAAGCTCATGCCTAGAAATAAAATTTTTAAAGCTAAGTATGACAAAATTAATCTTTCTAAATAGAACCCAAACTAACTTAGGTTTACTAAAAAAAACTCAATGTCTATTACATGAAACATGAAAGTATATAACTTGCTAAAACATATTTTAAAAGTAAGTTACAGAAAAGCGTAATGATCAAAACCTTTCTAAATTAATATAGTTGTTCTTAATATGGATACATATGTTTTTAAGTTTCCATCTTCAAATGTAGATTCCAATTCTAAATTAATACTACCTTTCTTAATATGGGTACATATGTTTTAAGTTTTCATCTTCAAATGTACATTCCAAAAGTTGATTTTTGTACATTTCCTTAAATCCACCTCAACAAAATGTATACTTCTTAAAAACTAAAAGCTTCCTAAAATGAAACTGAAAACATAGTAACCATAAACTATAAACATGAAACAAATGAACAATCCACTAACACAATATTGTTTTTCTTTGATATTTTTGAACCACCATCAATACTCTCACTTATTGTTCCTTTCAAAAATGGAGTATGTGGGTCCCATTGATCATTTCATAGTTTCATACTAAGATATTTAGGAGAAAGTTATGCATACAATATATCAATGTATCTAAGAATAAAGTATACAAACATCAAATAGGCATTTTATAAGTGCTACACATGGATGGGGACAAGGACAAGGAAGAGGAAGGAGATGTTCATGCATTCCAAATAATCCAAATCCTCAAGCAATGAGCTATGAGGAGAGAATATGACCTCAATTTTATGAATCACAACGATGATGATGAGAATGTCAATGACTAACAAAAGCTATGGAGTTTTGGCAAGGGTATGAATATATTATGCTAGAAATCTATCTGCATACAATATTGTAAATTGAGATACTATTTCTTATTTAATTTAAATTTATTTTAAAGCTATGTATCAAATGAATATGATTCTTGGAAGCAAGAAATCAAGAATTCATGATTCAATTCGTGTTTGGATATGCAAGCATATGAAAAGACAAGGAATGGATTCACAAGTGGGGACATAAATTATAAAATATTTAAATATTTAAATTATATATATACACACACACACATTTTACCTTTATTAAATATTATTTTCAATTTAATTTAAATTAAAATTATTCACAAAGAATCTTATGCACTTTTGTTTATGCTCTTGCTTCTAGTACGTACCATATGCAAAACTTTTATGAGATTCATGAATCCTTGGAACATAGTTTTAAAGGTTAAAGATACCAATCATTAAAATGATCCAATACCTTGTCAAATTGAGCCACAAGCAACATCTACAATTGTTCTCCCATTGTTCTCCCATTGTCTATGTGTCCAACTATAGTACATCAACTACAAGAAATTGAGGTGTGAATCAATTTCCTTGCATTATATATCATTATTATTCAAAAATTGAATATTATTATTCATATTTAATGTTGATGACCATATACAACATGGAGATGGCTTTGATCATGCATATCATTTAATGTCAATAATCAACATTGCAAATATAGAAGAAGAATGTTGTTTTGAATGAATATGTGTTGCAAATCATGAAAGGCAATGACGATGAAGACAAAGACTTTAAGAGGAAGAATTATATAATAAAAGACATGAGTCATTCAATGAGGTATCTTCATTACCAAATTTCCATAATACTAATGCAAAAATAGCATAGGCCATTATAAATTTTAATTTAGCAATCAAAGAGTTTGCGAATTTATGGTCTTATAGTGTGTGTAATGAAATGTATCAAAGCATAAATCTAAAACCATTAGGGAGAGGGCCCATGTGTAATAGGTGCAAGTTAGGTGATGAGTAGCAACTATATCCTACACCTAACCATATGATAACAAGCATGCATTAGTGATTTAGTTGAATTTTGCAAACTTAGTTCCTAAGTTTTCCCATAGTTGTAAACGATGAATCAAAGGATCATGTGATTGTTGTCTTCCTAACTCACACTTGTGCTATCTATGCATATGGTTGAATGTGAGTTAAGGCTTATGATATTTATTTTTGTTGGTATTATATATATATATATTCTCTTAATAACTAGATGAGTAAATGAAGGCTTAATAATTAACTATTTAGTTAATTAGCTATTCTAATGACTAACTATCATAATGTAAGTAGTTGTTCCAACTTATCATACTCATCCCAAACTCATATTATGCTATTGGGTTACCAAACGGCTATTATTGGGTGTTACCAAATGGCAACTATTAGGATTACCAAGCATAACACGTTATGCTCGAAGTGATTGTACTCATGTATTTATGATTAAGTGCATTAATTAATTAGAACTTATGAAAGTAAAGTGTATTAAAGGTAGGATGCAAATAAGAGAGATTAAGCTAATCTAAGTGCTGCAATGAATGCCAGAAATATTGTCTTTATTGCTATTCACACTAATGTGTTTCGGTACATGACACTCGAATAAAGATCTGTACAATCTCTTGAATTCACATTGTAGGCACTCAGAGGAAAACATTCTGAATCTAAAGAAATAAAACTACAAGATCTTTAATATACTATGGACTTAAAGTATCATAAATGTGGTTGGTGAACGGATTTATATAAGCTTTGCCTATGTCAGCATCGATGCATGTCACCATGCATTGATGGGCATACGTTGATGGAGTCGTGTTGATGCCACAATGATGTGCAACAACTATATCCTATGCTCAACCACATGAATCACAAGCATGCACTAGTGATCTAGTCGAATTCTAGAGACTTAATTCCTAAGTTTTCCCATGGTTGTAAAATATAAATCAAGGGATCATGTTATCATTGTCTTTCTAACTCACACTTGTGCTATCTATGCATAAGGTTAAATGTGAGTTAAGAATTATGATATTTATTTTTGTTAGTATTTTTTCTCGTAATAGTTAGATGAGTAAATGAAGGCTCAATAATTAACTATTTAACTAATTAGCTCTTCTAATGACTAACTATCCTAACATAAGTAGTTGTTCCCACTTACAGTACACATCTTGAACTCATATTACGCTACTAGGTTACCAAACAACTATTATTGGGTGTTACCAAATGGCCACTATTGGAATTACCAAGCGTAATACATTATGCTCAAAGTGGTTTTACTTATGTATTTATGATTAACTACATGAATTAATTAAAAATTATGAAAGTAAAGTGCATTAAAGGTAGGATGCAAATAAGAGAGATTAAGCTAATTTAAGTGTTATAATGAATGCTAGAAATCTCATCTTTATTGTTGTTCACACCAATGCGTTTAGGTATATGACACTCAAATAAAGATCCATACTAATGAGTGACAAGTACCCCTACATTCAACCATACGAATCACTAAGCATTCATGTGTGATCTAGTTGAATCCCATGGACTCTATGTCTTCTGGTACACTAGCCTTTAGGAAATGAACTTGCCCTAATAGTCATTCATTTTCTTCCTAATTACACTTGTGATATGCAAAGGTATGATTAAGTGTAATTGAGGCATATGATTTTTATTTTTTTTATGTTTTATGTTTGGGTGCTTAAAATAAAGGATGACAAGAATGAAGTAATTTAATTACTAATTTAATCTAACTAACTACACATAACTAATCCTAACATAAGCATCAATTCCCACATGCTGTACAGATCTTGAATATGTTTAGTGTTACTGGCTTACTAAATGTTAAGCATTATTGGGATTACCAAGTGCTAAGGGTATGCTCGAAGTGGTCGTACTTATGTGCTTAATTAATTACTACTTAATCTAGCTTAGTTTAGCCTAATTAATTATTTAATTACTTAAAGCATTAAAGGAAATCACATAAAACATTAAATGCATAAATAATTAATTAATCTATTTCTAAGTGCTGCAAGGTTTATCAAAAAGCTCATCTTTATTGTCGCACACACTGGTGTGCTTAATTACAACAGTGCTTGAATAAAGATCCGTACACTCTTGACTCCTACTACGGGCACTTAGAAAAATATTCTAACTTCCAAATGACAAAACTACAAGAGCTCCACTACAACTATGATAAGACATGCCATAAACATGGTAGGTGAGCACATATTTATAGGCAAAAATAGATACTATGTTAATGGGGTCCAGCCGATGTAACCAATCCATGATTCATCATACTCCCACAACTAAATGAAAACTTGTCCTTGAGTTCTTTACAAAGGCATGGGACTATTGACTAGCAATAGACATACTATGAACACAAACACATGTAAACAAATACTAAGTGCCTAAGTGTATGGATATACAATAATTACAAGTTTTTTTGGTGTTAAGGACTACAAAATTGAACAGCAGGACAAAATTATAGATACAATTCCTTTGATGACATGAAGACAAGGAGGAAGATTAAATGGTCCTAGGTGGTGGAGGTTCTTGAGGTTTTGAGGGCCCTTCTCCTGCTTTAGGTGCACATGATGGTTGAGGCTGTTGTGGTTGTTTTACTGTTGTTGTAGCTTCCGATGCAAGATAAAAAGCATCCAACAATGCTTTCATCTTCTTCTTCTTACTCTTGGGATCATGCACGGTTCACATAGCTTTGGAAATGTGGGCAAGAATGAGCACATCCCAAGGATAGGGCATTGTTGGAAACAACTCCTTGACATTATCAAACCAGGTAGCAAATTGTTTGCATTCAATGTCAAACATCCTGATTGCATTCTATAGCTCCTAGTAATCATTCATTCTTTTGGCCAGGTTCTCAATGGTTGATCTTTGATTGGTGAATCTTGCCTTGAGAAATTTGAGTTTAGTGTTTTTAGTCTCAAAATTTTGTTTGGTCTCCTTGTGGTGCTTGAACTTTACCTCATATAGCAAGTATGAACTAGCCACCTATTTTTCTAACTCTAACCATAGTTGTCCAATAGTCAACATTACTAGGTTAGCATATCTAAGATTGGCAAGTTCCATGTATTTGGTCATCTCCTCTATTTGCAACTCCTTCACATGGATCTTCACTTTGTTGTAGGCATTTATCCCATCAATGATAGGTTGCCATACTTCTTTTTCTTACTAGAGTTATTGGAGGGTCTCATTGACTTTTTCCTTAGCCATCTAGATGTATCTTTCATTAACTTCTTTCTATAGGCCAACCTAATCTCTATAGTGGTTCTTGACTCTCTTAAATTTGAGAGCCTCATTCTTCTAGGCAATAATCTCAATTATAGATTTTTAGCATAAGGCACAAACTTCCTCCATGAAAATATTTTTATTCTCTACTACCAATCTCCTAAGCTCAATGTTCATCCTAGTTAGCTGATTTTGCTATTAATGGATGAATTTTTGCAATTATTGTTTTTGCATATCAACGTTCTACAGGTGATGATTTTTTGTGGTCAGCATCTCACTCTCCTAGCACATTTGTACCAAGTCCTTCTGAATTGAGAATGTTTTGGCCTTAGCCATGGACTAGTCAAAGATAGTCATCACAATCCCTGCCTCAACCTATTTGAGCCTATATTGAAGATATTGAAAAGTTTCATCTCTTGTTAGTGCAAGCTTGAAGAGCGTGGGATTAGCAAGATAGGCTATTAATTCAAAAACTTCTGGGGCCAAGCATTGGTTTTGTGCTTGAGCCATTCTGAGTTACTCTTCTAGAATGATACACTTGCCCTTTACTTCAAGTAACCTCAACTAGTTTGCGGTGATGTTATTCAAAAAATCAAAGATATTTGAAATTTGTTGCCAGATTCCCACTAGTGAGTCTAGCAACTCTTTGTGTTGGGCAACACTTAGTCTTCCACTAATAGTTCCTGCAGACATCTGCAGATCTCTAAGTGCAAAGATGTTTGGTATAAATGCCATAGGTGCATTCAATGTTTTAGCGATTATATCAACAACCACTTCTACTACTGTCTCCTATCGTTGGTGTTGCATCACCAATACAGTTGCTCCTTCACCCTCCTCCAAGCACACTAAAATGGTAGCAGCATTCCCAAATATTTTTGGGAACTAGTGTCATTGCAAGAGAGACAGTATCACCTCTCGAGTTGCGAGTAGTTGTGTTCTTTGGGCTAAGAATATTGGCCCACCTCCCTCCATCTAGCTTATTATTTAAGCCACTTCATTGAGATGACTCATTTCAGGATGATATATAGATGGATCACCACCATTGGTTCTTTCTTGCTACTCTCACTCATGTAAGAGCTACTCTCAGATTTTGCGTAGGTGCTTAATGGCTGCATAGACCTTTGGTGTTGTTTCTTAAGTGGATGATGGAGGTGGCAGCAATAGCTCATCTTCTTTTGACATGACAGGGATCTTATCTTTTATCAATTCAAACCAGGAGGTGATGGGAGTATACTTGATTGTATCATTAGCATAGTGAACTATCCCTTCCCTTTTACAAATTTTTCTAATAAGACATGAAAACAATAAGATTTTCTTTCCATGTTCATTCTCCTTTAAGTGCTTCTCTATTTTCAGATAGACTAGTTATGGAAGGTTAACATGGAATTTCTTGCTTAGAGCAACATAGGTATGAGCAGAGAAGGATGTCACCTTGTTGGGCCTCACCTTCAAATTGAGGTGATAGGTTGCTCTCTTGAAGTATATATGCTCCAATGATGTAAGCACATCAAACTCCTTATGGCCAACCCCATAACACTACTAGGTCCACTCTCTTTTTGCCTTAAGGTTTGCTTGTATTGAGATTTCTACCAAATGGGTGTCAGAATTAGACATGTCAAGAGCTTTTGCAATTGCTTTTATCAAGTAAGACACCTGAATATCCTTGATTCTCATAGTGGCTCCTACCTTTTTACTATTATAGAATAGATATGTCATTCCCATGTACCACTCCTCACTTGTAGTGATGATCAACCATATTAGAGAGCTTTGTAATTATGTCTTGACTTCTGATGGAGCATGTTCCAAGAATGGTCTAAAGTTCAGTTCTTGAAGAATTAAGCATTAGACATCACAAGACTTGATCCTATCTAGGCAAGCTTGTGTTAATGTTATCTCAAGTCTTGGTACAAGCCCTCGTGCCTCTCCTCTTTGGGATTGTTTAGTCATAGCCTCTTCTTTGGAAATCTATCGAACAGATTCTACTTCGGGCTCCTCCCAAAGAGGTCCTATTGCATGAGTTTTTGCTACCTACTCCTAAGCTTATTCTTTTTGGCTCCTTCGAGTTCTAGGTTGTTTGTCCTTTGGTTGTGATGGTCTTCCGTCCTACAGGTGTTTTGCTCTAAGTGTCATCTATAATCACAACATGTCCAAGGATTAGCACTTAATGTGTAACTTTGAAATATTGGGAATACCTTATCTCTTGGGGTAGTTACACTTGACTAAGTTGTGATCATGGCCTAGTTAACTATTTTAATATTATATTTATATCAATAAATAATTTAGATTTACTAGTGCTTGTTGAAAGGGTTAAACTCTCAAAAGTTAATGGTTTAATATTATTTTATTCATTAACCCTTTGGGGGAGTTAGAAAAATTTTCATCAAAAATCCTAAGGTTCGTGCCCCCACCATTAAGATGGAAGGAGTGATTTGGAAAAATAGTGTGAAAGTTATGGGCTTTAGAAGGTTTTGGGCTTTGAAAAATTGCAAAAGCTCCCCTTTGTTTTGAAGTAAATGAAAAAAACATTCAAAGTGTTGGGCGGTATTTATAGAATTTTTGGGCTATGTTGATGGGGCCTAGTCAATGAGGCCAAGTTGACGTGGTTGTTAACCATTGTTGACTTGTCAAAATTTGAGAAATATAAGGATTTTTGAATGAAAGTGGGGTTAAATGGAAACCCAAAAAGCCAAGAACATGATGAAAATATTAGAAGAGGATTTCAATACTCAAAAAATTTAGGAATGAGTAGAGATCGAGATTTGATGAAGAAGAATGCTTTAAGGAGGACACACAGTTGGATGCATAATGGGGTGCATGAAAGATTCTAATTACAACCATGTCTAAGAGTAAGGAACTTAACTAACCAAACCTTGAGATATGCAAGTGGATCCTCCCATAGTGGCACATGCCCTTTTTGCCCTTGCATAACCTCAACTAAGAAGTTTATGGGCCTCATAGTTGATTAATGGTTACAAAAAGTTAAGGATGAAACCTAAAGAATCTATTTAGAAATGTCAACACATAAAATTAAGACATGAAATAAAAACATGAAAAATAGAAGTGAGGTGAGTTATGGAAAGCATGGATGGATGAGAGAGAGGATGGAATGAATGTCCCAATCATGATCACATGAAGTCCCTTCTGAGAGCTATGGTTAAATGACCTAATAAAGTCCAACCTTAGTCCAGACCAAAACCAACCACTTTCAGTGACTTTGCATTGCCACTCTAGGACTAGTCCATCCCCTTGAGACACAAGTATGCTTCCATGGACAACCATCATTCCTTATTTAAGAAGAAAAGGGAAGTAGGAAGTGAGAAAGGGCCTTAGGTAGAGGGGACCTTTATGCATGGGTAACATATTGTTCTAGTCCCATAACTAATGCTTGTAGTCCATTTATTTTATCTAAGGGATGTGCTTTGAATTCCCATCATGCTTTATCATTTTATTATTTTTTATTTTATGTTTTTTATTTTTTAGAATCTTTTTTGGATGGGAACCACACCATGCAAAGACTTATTCAACTTCCTATTATTAGTCTACACAAAATGGTAAGAAATCCATAAAAATACACATGCACTCAAGAAAGTAGAGAGGCATAAAGAGCATTGAATCCCCTTGAAGCCATAGCCTTTTTAAACCTTTGAACCTTTTCCAAGCTTGGAAACTACCAAAGTCACAAGTTTGTTAAAGTTTTATTAATGAAAAAGGGACCTCATATTCCCAAAACAAGAAAAACCATAGAGTTTGTGGATGGGTGAGTGATGTGGACTCATTGCCTATTTCATGAAAATAGAAACCCATCTTAGTTATCATTCATCAAAATTCAAAAATAGAAACTAGACATTAGTAATAAAAAATGTTAAGCACAAACCACTATTAGCAAACAGTAATAGCACCATTGTGTCCTATTAGCAATAAAGCACTTTTTATTAGAAGACGAGAAAAATTTCCATCATGTTTTATTTTTTATTTTATTTTGTTTATTTTTTTGAGAATTTTTTTGGATGGGAACCACACCATGCAAAGACTTATTCAACTTCCTATTATTGATCTACATAAAATGGTAAGAAATCCATAAAAATACACATGCACTCAAGAAAGTAGAGAGGCATAAAGAGTATTGAATCCCCTTGAAGCCATAGCCTTTTAAAACCTTTGAATCTTTTCCAAGCTTGGAGACTATCAAGGGCACAAGTTCGTTAAAACTTTGATTAATGAAAAAGGGACCTCATATTCCCAAAACAAGGAAAACCATAGAGTTTGTGGTTGGGTGAGTGACATGGACTCATACCTATTTCATGAAAATAGAAATCCATCTTAGTTATCATTCATCAAAATTTAAAAATAGAAACTAGACATTAGTAATAAAAAATGTTAAGTACAAACCACCATTAGCAAATAGTAATAACACCATTGTGTTATGTTGGCAATAAAGCACTTTCTATTAGAAGATGAGAAAAATTTACACCAAAATAAGGAAAATATAAAAGAAATTGTAAAATATTCAAGAAATATAAAACGTACTAACAATGTTGTAAAAAAAAAATTTGGAAAAATAACAAAGTGTAAGACAAAAAATGTGAAAAAATAAACAGATGAAAAACTAAGGAGCCACTATAATGGTTAACATGGATGGCCATCTCCCCCACAACTAAGTTGTAAGGAGAAGATCCAATAAATTGAGCATGGTTGTTCATTCGTTGAGGTGTTACTTTTGCTAGCTTACATGGGTTCATGGAAAGGTTTGACTTGTTGTGTGTTAACCAACTATATTTTGTTTAGGCTCTCAGGTTTGTAGATCAACATGGCCCTAGAAGGAAAGGTTTCATAAATGATGTAAGGCCCTTCCTACAATGTGTGGAACTTAGTTCGTTGAGGTACGTGTGTGGGATTTTAGTAGAGAACCTTATCTCCTGGTTGAAATTTTACTTTTCATACTCTAAGATCATAGCATTTTTTGTTGAATGCCTTGTGCACTTCATTCCAAGATAAGGCCACTAATCAATTTTTATTTAGCATGTTAACTTTGATCAATTGTTCTCTTTATGTTAGAGTCAGGTCAAGATTTAGGTCACATGATGTTGCAAGTGTATGGAGCTTGAATTGAATAGGAAGTGTTAGTAGTTTCCCATACACTAGCTCATAAGAAGAGTAGCCTATAGATAGTTTTCATGTTGAGTGGTAGGCCTAGAGAACATCATTGAGTTTTGTGCTCCAGTCTCTTCGATATTTGCTAATAGTTCTCAATAGGATCTGTGTGATCTTCCTATTGGTAACTTTTGCTTGACCGTTGGCTTGGGGGTGGTAGGGTGTTGTTAATTTATGTTCAACCCCCAAGCGTTGCATAAGCTTTCGAAAAGTAGCACCTATAAAATGAGTTTCGTTGTTAGCAATTAGTCCACATGGCATTCCAAACCTATTCACAACATTTTGGTGTACAAACTATGCAACAGTGGATGATGTACAATCACTAATAGTTGTTGCTTCTACCCATTTTGTGCAATATTAAATAACAACGATTATATTTGCCTTTCCATTTGACATGGGTGTGATGGGACCCATGAAGTTGATGATCCATATGTCAAAGGGTTCCTGTGGTTGGATCCATTGTTGAGGTCCCTTCATTCACATAGTCATCCCACCTTTTCATTGATAGCATTCACAAAATAGACAAATTGTTAGAAATCCTTGAAGATGGTTGGCCAATAATACCTTGCCATCAAGATCTTAATGACCGTGCATCTCCTAGCATAGTGGCCCCCATAAGGACCCTCATGAGCATACTAGAGAATGCATAGTTGATCAGCATCAGGTACACACCAACGAAGCAAGCCATTAGTGCATGCCTTGTAAATGTGTCCATTGATTTCCATGAAACATTTGGCTTGATGAAGAAACTATTGTTTCTTCCTATAGTTTAGATCTTATGGCATCTCTTGAGTAAGAAGATAAGTGAGGATGTCATCATACCATTTTGGTTCTATATGTACTTGTTCATTTATTGCACTTATAAAGAGAAGTTCATTAGGAAATTGGTCAAAGAGTGGGCTCTCCTCCTCTTTGTTATCCCATCGTAATTGAGATAAGTGATCAGCAACCACATTCTCGGTCCCCTTTTGATCTACCACTATAAGATCAGATTTTTGCAAGATCATCAATCACCATATAATATAGGGGCTCACTGTTGGTTTTTTCATGAGAAAGCAAATTACATTGTGGTCAATGTGCACAAACACTTTATATCCAAGCACATAGTGCCTAAACTTCTCTAGAGCATACACCACCACCATTAATTCCTTCTCCATTGTGGTGTAATTCAACTATGCACCCATAATGCTTGAACTTGCGTAGTGAATGTAATATGGAAATTTCTTATCATTCAACTATGTGAATAGGGTTCACAAGGCATAATTTGATGCATTTTTTATGATATGAAATGGTCTAGACTAATTAGGCACTCATAGAATTGTTGTCTCTATGAGCTTCTGCTTGAGGCTCTTGAATGTTTTTTTTGCATTCTTTGGTCTAGATGAATGGAGCATCTTTCTTTATTAGCTCGACCAACAATTTTTCAATCTTAGAGACATTCTCTATGAATCACTGGTAATAGCCAATGTGTCCAAGGAATGACTAAACATCTTTAACAGTTTTCTATTAGCAAGTTATTTCTTGAATGATCCTTATCTTTTCAAGGTCCACCTCAATCCCTACCTATGAAATTTTATGCCCCAATACAATGCTCTCTTGGATTATCAAATGGGTCTTTTACCAACTGAGTTGAAGATTCATCTCCATACATCTTTTAAGTACTTGCTCAAGGTGGTCCAAGGCTTGCTCAAATGTAGCACCATAGGTGGAGAAGTCATCCATGAAGACTTCCATCCCATAACCAATTTGTTGTTGAAAAATGATCAAGATCAAGTGTTGGAATATTACAGGAGCATTACATAGATCAAAAGGCATGTTTTAATACACAAAAGTCACCTAGGGACTCATGAATGTTATTTTGTCCTGATCCTCTAGCACGATCTAGATTTTGTTATAGCCATTATAAGCATCTAAAAAATTGTAATAGCAATGCATAGGTATAGTGTTTAACACTTGATCCAAAAATGGCAATGGAAAGTGATGTTTGAATTTTGCCATATTCAACATCTGAAAGTCGATATAGATCCACCACTTGCCACCTTTCTTTGGCACAATCATGAGTGGACTAACCCATTCACTATTTGCAATGGGATAGATAAACCCCTCCTTGAGGAGTTGTTCAATTTCCTCTCTGATGATTTGCTTCAATTTGGGATTCAACTACCGCTACAGCTACCTCTTTGACTTCATGGCTGGATCAGTGTTGATACAATGCTAAAATATCCTAGGATCAATCCCTATGAGATCAGGATATAACCAAGCAAAGGTTGTTAGCCATTTGTTAACTACCTTTAGCAGCATCTATTTCTGTTTAGGAGTAAGATTAGCATTGATTATTACTAGCTTATCATTCGTCAAAAATGCATACTCTATGCTAGTAGGTAGAGTTTTCAACTCTTAGGACTCTTATTTAAAATTTTCAAGGATTTTCAACTTTTCCCAATAGCTATCATCATTTGCATTATCAGAGAGTTGGTGATGAACTTGCTCTAGTTTATCCATGCTTTCAATATAGGCACATGTCAAATTCTCAATAGGTTCCATGCAAAGTGTGCTACCTCCAAGATCAACTATCAATCATTGGGTGCCCTCCTATTTTATGGCTACTGCGTACAAGCACTTTTGAACTTTAGATTCATCTACACATTTTTTGCATGCTTTTATGGATTTTCTCTTGATAGACTAGAGTTTCTACACATAGTTGCACCTGGCATCGTTGTACATGATGCATGGAACTCTCTTCTTCTCAATCTTTTCAAATTCATTCTCCATGGAAATTTTCAAGGAGTGATCTCTAATGTCCATTTTTACATCAATAATTCTCAACCATGCCCTTCCCATAATAATTGGGAAGTCTCCCTTGTAGTTGTGAATCGTGATCACTAGAAAATTGGTAGGATAGGACCATCCATAAACAGTGGTCACAATGTTCTCCATAAGTCCCAAAGGAACAGTGATTGACTAGTCTGTTAATTGTAGATGAATATTTCTCTTCTTGAGAGGTAGTAAGTTTTAGACTTTGTACATGTCATGGGAAGTTAGATTAACATTGGAACTTGAATCAAGAAGAGCCTTACATGGCTTATGTCTAGCAATCTGCAAGTAGATGAGAGGACTTCTAGAGTCATATCTTTTCTTAGGAAGGTTATCAGCCTCGATCCAATCATATACAACATGGGTTAACATGACAGTGCAAATCTTAGAAGGCATTTAATTTAAAGGGCTCTCAAAAATATTTGATGCAAAGGATGATGGAGAGATAGGACAACTAGTCGCATTAGTTTATGAGGAATTTGGAGGACTATTGGATAAGAAGAATGGTCATTTTTGGGATTTGGGTTTCAAACTATTCAACTAGAAAGCTAGCTATAAGTTGACAGCCCTAGTAGTATTACATTGTTGCGACTATGGTGGATTTTTGCCTTGTATAGATGGAGTAGGAGGTAATTAGGTTGACGGTGGAGGAGCATGTGCTAAAGGATGAAAAGGATGATAGGGATATGAGGTTCTCCCTCTAGTAAATGAAGAATGACTTCTATGATACTCTGGAGGGTAGTCATGATGCTAAAAAGAAGTGTGACTAGAAGAGTCACACAGAAACATCAGTTACTAAACATAGTACCCATATGGATATGGCTACCTGTAAGGATACTGCTACCTTAGTAGTGGCATCCCCCATGACTATGGTTGTACCATTGTTGGTATTACTCATATAGTTATGGTGGAGCTCCATTTGGATAATAATTTTGTTGTTTTTGATGGAACTACCTGGATTTCCTTGAGGATAAGGTAATCTTTTGGATGCTTACCTTCTTGCTAGTCTAGGATTCAACATGTAGACCCTAAATTCTAGCAACTGTGACATGACAGGGCAACATCACTTAGGATGTTTGTATTGGTAGATGTTACATCCACCATCATCATATGAGTTTTTCTTTACAACTTCTTCTACTACAACAGCTTTGCCCTCATCCCTTTGGTAAGCACATTTAGCTTCTTTTTGCCTCCTATGGTTATGGTCACTACTTTGCTCTCTTGATTTTTCTACAATTTTTAGAGTAGTTTGGAATTTTTCATCCAATGAATCCCACATTTTATATACTTTAGCTAAAATTTTAAATATATATTTTTGAGTCAATAAGGTCTTTTTATTTACCACCGCATCAAGTGATGACTCCTCCTTGTTGTTGCAAAATTGAACCTCTATTTTTCTAATGGAAGGATCCCTATTATATTCCTTAGCACTTTTCCATTTTCTTAGCTATCCTTCTTCTTTTACTACCTACTTAATTAGCCTTTATATATGATGGACTCTAAGTTCTAATAGTCTTCCTTAGGCATAAACCCCAATAGTTCTTCTCATTTTTGATTTGAGTCCATCTATGATGTGGTGAAATTGTTCTTGCTAAGAATAATCATGGCCAAGGCATCGATGTATGAGAGAATAGTATTTACCCATGGGGACATCTAAGGGTTCATGTTTTTCTTACTTCCATCCTTGGATTTGCCTTCTCAAATTAGAAAATTGGAAGTACATTTGGCATTCATCATTGAACAACTCTAACATTGTACTCCACTTGTGGATGGATTTTGGCTCCAAGGACCAATACCATCTTTCAACTTCCTTGATGAGTGTCCTGAGAAATAGCTTTAATTTCTACCAATCATTTTCAATATTTTGTAAAGCATAGGCATCGTGAAAGGCTTAAATATGTGTTTGTGGATCAAAGTTATATCCCCCCTTAAATTTGGGGATATTATTCATGTCAAGTCACTTGATCCAACTATCTTTCACATGCCTAGTTGAAATTTTTCTACCTTTGCAATGTTTAGCATGCTTCGAGTTGCTAAAATAGGCTCATCATCATCATCATTATTTCGATAATGCCTATGATGGCCTCTACTACCTTTTCATTCATGATGGTCTTTATGATTATCATTGTCCTACTATTCACCTTCATCACGGTTGTTCTTTTTATTGAGTTTGTTAGAACCAGAAGAGGACGAAGAGGAAGAAGAGGGAGAAGGAATACCATCACCATGATATCCACCACCTCTTCTATGCTTTTCATGACCACGCTCATTAGTTTGCTTGTCATCTTGATGCTTGCCTAATTCCCTGCTTTGACTCCTACTTTTGCTTGAACCTAGATTGTTGATAGTGGACTGTAGCTTCAAGTTCAAGCCCCCATCACTAATATCAAGGGATGGAGAATCTTCATGTTGAGAACCCACAAATGGAGAATCCTCATTGTCATTTTGGTTGAGTAGGAAGAGGGGATTGGTGAATCATTTTCCCTTCATAGCCTCATGGTGCTTCTCCTGGTGTTAATTTCTCCTGTGTTGTGTTTCAGTGGGACAATAGTCCTGGTAGTCATAGTCATGCACAACATACTCTTCTTGAAGATCCTAGATGTCCAACTTCCTAAGAGTTTGGAGTAGCATCCCAGGCACAAATTGATCAGGAGGCATTACAATGTTTCCCTCCATATCTTGCCATCATAGGTGTTCATCTTGATGTAGGATGAAGGTGAAATTAGGAACATACTCATCTAGATGATTATATATAACCTTGCATTCTTAAGGCACTAGCAGTTTAGTATCATCATGCCTATGAGAAGAAGACATTTTTCAATTACAATAAAATATATCAATGTGCTTAAATTATTATATTTATTTTGAGAATGATTTTGACCTTAGGGTTCATCTAGTGATGTTAATGATTTTCACTATGCCTAGATAGTACACGTTTCAAATAAAAAGAGTACCAAGAAATGATGCCAATGATGAACGATGAGTACCCCTACGCTCAACCATACAAATCACTAAGCGTCCACGTGTGATCTAGTTGAATTTTGTGGACTTTATGTCTTCCTGTACACTAGCCTCTAGAAAGTAAACTTACCCTAATAGTCATTCATTATTTTTCTAATTACACTTGTGATATGTAAAGGTATGGTTACGTGTAATCGAGGCATATGATTTTTATTATTTTTATGTTTTATGTTTGGGTTCTTAAAATAAAGGATGAAAAGAATGAAGTAATTTAATTGCTAATTTAATCTAACTAACTATAGCTAACGAATCCTAAGATAAGCATTTGTTCCCACTTGCTATACACATCCTAAACATGTTTAGCACTATTGAGTTACCAAATGTTAAGCGTTACTAGGATTACCAAGTATCAAGTGCATGCTCGAAGTGATCGTACTTATATGCTTAATTAATCACTACTTAATCTAGCTTAGTTTAGCCTAATTAATTATTTAATTACTTAAAACATTAAAGGAAATCACATAAAACATTAAATGCACAAATAAATAATTAATCTATTTCAAAGTGCTGCAATGTTTATCAAAAAGCTCATATTTATTATTGAACACACTACTATGCTTAGGTACAACAATGCTTGAATAAAGATCTACACACTCTTGACTCCTATTGCGTGCACTTAGAAAATATTCTAACTTTCAAATGACAAAACTGCAAGAGCTCCACTACAAGTATGATAGGGAATACCATAAACATGGTAGGTGAGTGCGCATTTATAGGCAAAAACTAGCACTACATTAATGGGTACACATCAACGTATGAAATCATGCGTCGATGATGCCTAGTCGATGAGGCCTAGTCAATGGGGCCTAGTTGATGGGGTCCAGTCAGCATAGCCAATCCATGATTCATCACATACAATCTCCTAAATTCATACTATGGGAACTCGGAGGAAAATATTGCAACTCTAAAGAAATCAAATTGCAAGAGCTTCACAATGCTATGAACTTAGGTGTCATAAATACAGTTGGTGCATGCATTTATATAAGCTTTGCTTATGTTAGTTTCAATACATAACATGTGTTGATGGGGATATGTTGACAAGGCTACGTCGATGCAGTCTGTATATATGATGCTTAATCATTAGGAAAAAAGATTGATATTTCTAATGAAAATGATGAAGAGATTAAAAGCTTCTTTGTTGAAAATAATATGAATCCTAGACCTTAACCTAGAGTTTTAGTAGAAGTAACAGAGGTTGAGGAAATGTTAATTGCTAGAGTAAATCTAGTTCTACAAGTTATATATGCTATTGATGGACAATTTAAATACAAAGGTCATACTATAAGCTTTTTTCAAGATGTATTAGAGGTGGTTATGAAGTTACCTCATAGAATTTAAAAATATATTTTTTTCTCATCTTGAGAAAAACTAATCAAATAGGTACACCATATAACTTCATTTTCAATAAAAATGGGTCTATAACACCTTGAATTTTAAAGTAGAAAATGATTCATACTATCATAACATCCAAATTGATATGCATTCCTTAGATAATATTGAGATTAAAATCTTTCACTAGATTCTCCATGTCACTTTGTTAGATGAAGAAGGTAAGATGGGATTGCATTTTGATAGTCTAGTGTTGGAGACAGATAAAGAAAACATCATTATTCACACTTTCTCAGTTACACTATGTCCCCCATGATAATAAAAGAGATTGCTTGGATAAGAACATGGCTTTGGAATCCATCAATGCAAAGCTCTAATATTACATAATGACCTTCAATATCAAGCTCTCCTATTAATGAATAAAACACTGTCAGAATGCGTCCTATAGAATTTCCAACACTTTTTCCTAAGGGGAAATGTGATTTTCTTGATAGAAGTTTCAAAGATGTAAAGTTGCATATATATGCTAAGCATTTGATTTGGTACAAGGATGAAAGATTTAGGGGTCATAAAAATTTCAAGTAGTTTATACTCATATACTGATGAACCACGATATTGGGGCCATGATATCGAATCTACGATATCGGGTCCACGATATCGGAGCTTGCCATGCGATGTTGAATACCTGATATTATGTCCTACCTCATTGCCTATAAATAAGAGGTGGGCACACTTGGTTTGTAGAGTTAATTTTAGTCTCTTACCCAAACTCTTACCTTTTCTCCCTCTCAGAGTTAGAATTATTTCTGCATGCCCGTAGTAGGAGTCATACAATGAATGGATCTTTATTCGAGCATTGTGTACCTAAGCACACCTTGTGTATGGCAATAAAGATGAACTTTGTTATAAACCTTGTAGCATTTAGAATAGATTAATTAATGTTATTTTCAATTATTTAATGCTTTTCTTAGTTAATTAATGCTCTCTCTTTCTCACCCTACAACTCTCCTAAGTAAGCACACTTAGTATGATCACTTTGAGCATGCATGTAACACTTGGTAACCCAGTAACGATTAGCATTTGGTAATCCCAGTAGTGTTGCACTAGTTCAGGATGTGTACGNCTTGGAAAAACAACGATTGATCAACCCATTCTTGTTCCACAAGGAGCATAGGCACTTAGTCCTTGGAATTCGATTGTATTGTGTGTGTATTCTCGTATTCGTATGGTTGGGTGTAGGGATACCTCGCCACTCATCATTGGTGCTGTTGGTGGGGACTTTATTGTTTGTGCGCTAACTAGAACATAGGAAATATTTCACAACATTGGAATGAACCCTTAGGGCTGGTTAAAGAAAATAATAATATATAATACATTGCACACTAAATAGACAATCATGTCTCCTTCTTTGTATGAAAGTGTTTCACCGCCTAGGTCTGATACAAGTAACAATTAGAGGTGTAGTACACATGATAATCCACTAGTCCCTCAACAATTTCATGTGGTATATGGTCATCCTGATGAATATGTACCGAACTTTACCTTTATCCTCCACTAGGATGAACAACTATGTTGGCGAGATTTAGAAGGTAACATAGTGTTACCTCCTGATCGTTTAGTCCCAGGCATGCTTCTTCCTGATCTTACACAAATTGGCATACAACACTTATAGGTAGAGTACATTGTGCATGATCAGGACTTGAGAGAGTATCAACCCACAGACACACAACGTTAAAGGAATTTGCAACAGGAGAGATGTCATGAATCCATGAAGGAAAAGTTATCACAGAATGTTCCACATGTCCTAAGCGAGAATGAGGGTGGTGAACCTGCCTCAGGCAGTCGTCCACATAAGGATGTTCCTCCTATTGACTTTGATCAAGGGGTTGTGTATCAAAATCTTTACCCAACTATCCATAACCCAAATTATGGTACCAATAGACACAAAGGGTTTGATAAAGGAACATGAATACATGACAAAGATGGACATGATGATTGTAATTTTGATCGAGGCCATGACCACCGAAGAGAAGGAAGCAGGCACCAACATGGTGATAGTCCTCTTTCTTCTTCACCTTCATTATCTCCTTCACCCTCTCCTTCAGGTTCTGGATGTGATCATAAGGAAAAAGACCATGAGGATAAGGGTAAACGAAATGAGATTCATAGATGAAACAGTCGAGAAAGGGGATGAGGGCACTCTAGAGAAACACATTGTAAAAGAAGGGAGAGTAGGGAACAACATAGGCATCATAGACGCCACAGACGGGATGATCACGATGAATCCCTATTCACTACTCGAAGTATGCTAGACATAACTAAGGCCGTTAGGATCCCAACAAGACACCAAAAGGATAGTAGGATCAAGAGATTAGATATGAACAACATCCCATAATTTGAAGGAGGATATAATGCTGATCCTCAAAATCATCTACAAGAATTTCATGATGCATGTGCCTTACAAAATATAGAAAGTGAATGGCAAAAAATTAAGTTGTTCCCATGGATACTAGTTAAAGAAGCGGAGAACTAGTACCAGTTCTTAGAACCAGAATCCATTTGTAGGTGGAGTACCATGTTAGAATTGTTCAACGATAAGTACCAAAAATACTCTCAAGTGTCCAACTTGTGAAAGAAAATTCAAGGTTGGAAATAAGGAGAACATGAACCCTTGGATGCAGCCATGGGCCAATATTATGCACTATTACATCGTTGTCTTGGAAATGGTTATTCGTAAAGGGATCAACTACGCCATCTCATAGATGGGCTTAAGCATGAAACATGAAGAACCCTTGGGACATATGCCCAAGGGAGGTTATCTGAGCTTAAGACCCATCAAGTTCAAAGATTATTGGAGCAAGTTGCTAAAGCAGAAGGTGAGCTAAAGAAAAGAGAGAGTGCGGAGGAATATAATAGAGATCCTTCCCTCTGAAAGAGGGGAGTAAGATTCTGTGAGGAAGAAGAAAAGTCATCACTAGAAGAGATGGTGAATAAGAAAATCTTGCCTATCCAAAAATTAGCATTGGAAGTATGGGAAAAGGTAGACCAAATGTGGGATTCCCTAGATGATAGATTTTAAATCATTCTTAAAATAGTAGAGGAGTCTAGAGAGCAAGGTATTGATCACGAAAAAAGAAAAAAAAAGAGAAACTGAACATGCACGTAACAAGGGTAAGGGTAACGTTGCCATCATCAAAGAAGTTGTGGATTCAGATATAGACAATGATAGTGGATGTGAGATATGCCAATATGACCATCTTAAGGGAGGTCGCCCTATAATCTCACATCTGTAGGAGTCTGGGGTGTATGCACTCAACCCACGATTAAACAAAAGGTAAACACCCTGAAAGTTACCTTATCCTCAAGGTAACCCAAGGCAGTTCTACCAACCTTTAACATATTATCCAAGTGGAACTTCACCATAACCAATCGAGCAGTATCAACAGTGGTAATACCCACAATCATGGGGAATGCCANGCTCGATTGGTTATGGTGAAGTTCCACTTGGATAATATGTTAAAGGTTGGTAGAACTGCCTTGGGTTACCTTGAGGATAAGGTAACTTTCAGGGTGTTTACCTTTTGTTTAATCGTGGGTTGAGTGCATACACCCCAGACTCCTACAGATGTGAGATTATAGNACCTTTAACCCAAAAACCATACTCAATGCATACGGCAATGTTAACTCATGTCGTCACCAATTGGATAAAATCTAGCCATCTTCCTAGGAAATTCTCTAATCCTAGGAGTCCTCTGATATATCTACAAATCGCTGGAAACGAACTGTGCAAGGCTCTTTTGGATTCAGGTTCTGGTGTCAACTTAATTTCTCAAGAAATGTACAAAGCTTGAAACTTTCCTCTGCTAAAAAAGAGTAACGTCCGTTTAGAGTTGGCCGACCACTCCATCACTGTCCCATTAGGGCTAGTGCAGGACATTGTCACCATTGTTTGTGGGTGGTCATACCCAGCTGACTTCCTAGTGATTCAGGTGAACAACGGTAAGGGGGACTTCCCAATCATAATGGGAAGGGCATGTCTAAGCACCATTGATGCATGCCTATGAATCTACAATCTTTCCCTAGAAATATCAAAGGAAAATACATTCAGAAAGATTGAGAAGAAGAAAGTTCCATGCATTGCATACAGTGACATAGGGTGTAATTGTATGCAAAGGTCATGGTTTGTGCAAAGTTTAACATTGCCTACATGCAATTAGTGTACACAAGTGATCAACATACAAAGATGCATGTATGTAGTATCCACACGATAGAAAGGCACCCACTGGCTGACAATTGATCAAGAAAGTAGTTCAATCATATGCATGGAACTAACTGAGGGTTTGACTTACACTTACATTGATAGCATAGACGCATTAGAGCAAGTCCATCGTCAACTTCCAATTCTTAGCCTTGAAAATATCAACTAGGGGAAGTTGGAAATCCTTGAGAAATTTAAGTAGGAGCTCCTCGAGTTGAAACCATTATCCACCGGTATGGAATACACGTTTCTTAAAAATGGAAAATGGGTAATTATTAACATAAAGCTTGCTCCTCAGCAAAAACAAAGACTGTTGAAAGTGATAAATAAATGGTCGAAAGCCTTTATTTGGTCATATCTCGAATTAACTAGAATAGATCCTAGGATATGCCAATATAGGATTTACATTGACCCCTACATGAAGCCTTGAAGACAACCGTAGAAGCGATTGAACCCAAAGTTGAAGTAAGTAGTTAAGAAAGAAATTGAATAGCTTCTAAAAGCTAGGTTCATCTACCCCATTGCTGATAGAGAATGGGTTAGCTCCTTAGTTGTACTGCCCAAAAAGGGAAACAAATGGAGGGTGTGCATAGATTTCAGGCTACTAAACATGGAAACATTCAAGGACCACTTTTCATTACCATTCATTGACCAAGTCTTAGACACCATTTTAGGGCATTGCTACTATAGTTTTCTGGATGGGTACAATGGGTACAACCAAATACAAATAGCCCCAAAATACAAAGCCAAGACTATGTTCACCAATCCTTGGGGAACATTTGGATACAAATAGATGTTGTTTGGCTTGTACAATGCCCTTGCAACGTTTCAACGGTTAGTTCTAAGCATATTCCAGCAGTAGATAGGAAACAGTGTAGAGGTCTTCATGAACAACTTCTCCACCTACGAAGTAAACTTTGATCAAGCCTTGGACCGGTTAGAGCAAGTATTAAAACAATGTGTAGAAACTAATTTAAGGCTCAACTAGTAGAAAAGCCATTTGATGGTCCAAGAAGGTGTAGTATTAGGGCATAAGATCTCACAAATAGGGATAGAGGTAGACCTTGAAAAGATCAAAGTCATCCAAGGAATCACCCATCGACTAGAAACTGTAAAAGATATCTGGTCATTCATTGGACACATTGGCTACTACAAACACTTTATTGAGAAATTTTCAATGGTTGCAAAATCATTAGTTGAATTAATGACAAAGGACGTACCTTTCGAATGGACCAGGGAATGCGAACTCACTTTCCAAACTTTAAAAAAGAAGCTTGTGGAAACACCTATTCTACAAGCTCCTGACTAGTCCAGGCCATTCCACATAATGACTGACGCATCCAGCTATGCTTTAGGAGCCGTACTTACACAGTTAGATGATCAAAAAAATTTTTATTACATCCACTATGCAATTAGAAGTATTGATGGTGCACAACTTAACTACACAACAACAGAGAAAGAATTAATGGCTGTAGTGTTTACACTAGAAAAATTTAGGCACTATGTCTTGGGCTATAAGGTATTCATACACATGGATCATAGTGTAATAAGGTTGCTAATAAATAAGCCAATGGTAAGCTTTCGCATCATACGATGGCTTGTAATCTTACAAGAGTTCGATCTTACAATGATCGATTGTAAAGGCATCGAGAATGTAGTTGTTGATCATTTATCTCGGTTGCAATGCGACAATAAAGAGGATAAGTATCCAATTTCTAACTACTTCCCAGATGAACTCCTCTTTGCAAGTGTATTAAATAATTAGTTAAGCATGAAGAAAAATTGGTATAATAGCATTCTCACCTATCTCCTTACACAACAAACACCACAAGGGTTTGATGCCAAAAAGAACCAACAATTTCTTCACTGAGCCAAGTATTTTATGGATATCAATGGGCAACTCTATAAAGTATGTCCCAATGGCTTGGTTTGATGGTATGTTTCTAATGTAGATCAATTGCAAGTTCTCCAAGATGCTCATGAGGGTCCTTATGGGGGCCATTATGGTGGGAGACGAACAACCATTAAGATCTTGCTTGCAGGATATTATTGGCCTACATTGTTTTAGGACACCCATCATTTTGTCCAATCTTATGAGCACTATCAACGTGATAGGGGGATGATTGCTAGAATGGAGGGGTTGCAACAATGGATCCAACCTTTCGAACCCTTTGAAATTTGGGGAATTGATTTTATGGGGCCAATTACACTAATGTCCAATGGAAAACCTTATATCGTAGTTACCATTGACTACCTAACAAAATGGGTTGAAGCAGCTACTGTTAAAGATTGTACATCATCTACAACTACATGATTTGTTCAACAAAAAATCATAAACAGGTTTGGTGTGTGACGTGCACTTGTTTTAGACAATGGTACATACTTCACAGGTGCAACTTTTCAAAAATTAATGCAACGTTTAGGGGTTGAGCATAAATTGACTACATCATACCATCCCCAAGCAAATGGTCAAGCAAAGGTCATCAACAGGGAGATTACAAAAATATTGACAAGAACTATTAGCAAGTATAGGCAAGACTAGAGCACTAAATTGAACGATGCTCTTTGGGTATACCGCTCCACATGGAAACTACCTATAGGCTACTCTCCCTATGAGTTAGTGTATGAAAAGCTTCTGACACTTCCTATTCAAATTGAGATCTGTACACTATCCATGGCATGTGACCTCAACCTTGACCTCAATCTAGCATAAGAACAAAGGTTAATGATCCTTAACTTGCTAGATGAGAATCGACTAGCTACCCTATCATTTAATGAACTGCATAAGGCATTCATTAAACAATGTCATGACTTAAGAATTATGAAAGTTAAATATCAACCAGGAGATAAGGTTCTATATTGGAATCCCACACATGTGTCACAATGCACTAAATTTCAAACATTATGGGAAGGACCTTATATTATTTATGCAACTTTTTCTTTAGGGGCCATGACAATATACAAACCCAAGAGCCTGGACAAGAAGCTGTTGGTCAACGTGCAACAAACAAAACCTTTTCATGAGCTTAGAACAACTAGTACTCATACTACCTTAGTTGGTGGACAACCTTGCTCGCTATTTCGGATCTTCTCCTCCCAAATTAGTCGTGGGGGAGATGGCCACCTATGCCAACTATTCTAGGCCCTCAATTCTTTTTGTATTTTTGTTTTACACATTATTGTTTTACATATTTTTCCAACTTTCTTATTTTTTTTACACCATCATTCATATTTTTACTGTTTCTTTGTTTGCTCGATTTACTTTTATTCATCATCCAATAAGTGCTCATGATGGTGGATTGAATTATATCATACTGATTGCTAATGTTTGTTTTTTTACCTTTAAATTATGATGTTGATATTAAGGTATGGCTCTTTTGGTAAAATAGGCAATGAGTCCATGCCATCCACTCATCCATTCAACTCTATGGTCTCCTTTGGCTTGGAACTATATAGTCCCTTTTTTCTAAGTAAACTTATTAATAAATTGGTGGCTTAGTATTCTTCAAACCGAGGAAGGACTCAATGGATGAAAAGGTGTGGCTTTAAGGGGATTCGATGCATTTGTGATGGCCATTCTCTTGGGTGCTTGGATGCTTTTTCTTGGGTTTTTTGCCATTTTGCCATCAATCAAATATCAAGAAGTTAAGTGAATAAAAATAAGTCTTTGCATGGTGTCATTATCATGCAAAAATAGAGAGTGAGAATTCAAAGCACACCCCTTAGACATAATAAAGCAATATAGGCTACAAGCACTGGTTATGGCACCAAAAAGACATGTTATCCATGCCTAAAGGTTCCCTCTAACTAAGGCCCTTTCTCGCTTCTTGCTTCTCCATCTCGCTCTCCTTGGGATGGTGGTCACTCCATGTGGATGCATTCTTGTTAATTCAAGAGGATGGATTGACCAAGTGTATTGATGTAAGGTCATCGAATTTGGTTGGTTTGAGTTCGGATTTGGAATGAGTTCTACTCAGTCACATTAACCATGACATACATAAGGGACTTTA